>WNNG01000094.1:0-98813 GCA_018208015.1 Medicago ruthenica
CTGATGCCTAAGTGTTTAATTATGTTGTATAACATTTTGCAACTTTATGTCTTTTGCTATGTTATTATCTTTTGAACATTTCATCTAAAGGTTCAATGCTGCTGCTAGTATTTGGATAAATCATGCCTGTCGCATTTTTAATGTTTGAAATACTAGGATTGAAACCTTGTAATGATATCTATGAATGTTATCTTAATGAATTATTGTTTATGTTTAAAATCTCAATTTACATATGAATCTTGAATTGAGGGGGAGTTAATTGATAAATTTATCAATCTCTAAACAAAACAAAAATCCTGTGATATTCTCAAAAATAGCATATAAGAATCAAATGCTAAAATTGAGGGGGAGTTTTCCACAAAGTTTTAAAACTCAAAATCAAAATCAAAATAAATTATAATTGTTTGTCATCATCAAAAAGGGGGAGATTGTTGAGACAAAATCCTTATTTGATGTTTTAAAGATTACAAACATATTAAATTTATTTCATCTTGTTATCTACTAATCTATTTTGTGAGAATTGTTTCATGAGAACATTACGAGAACGTTCTGGTCACTGTTCCATGAACCGTCTGGATACAATGAAATATTTACATCAAAAGGCAAGAAAGCAAAAAGGAATGCATGGCATTAAAACATGAGAAGTTATCTTTGGGTCTTGAAAGTTTCAATCCATTTGGAGAAAAGCCCATCAAAAGTTAAATATCTCATGAAAAGTATTAAGTCACATGTGAAATGGAATGGCATCATCATGGTGACATAAACATGAGTGACTTGCAAGTTTTTACAACTCATTACAGCAAGTAACAACTCACAACAGCAAGCAAACAGCTCATTACAACTGTAAAATTCACACGTTGAAACAACAAAAGAAAGCTGAACAACCAGATCGATCTGAGAACAATCTGGCTGAATTGAAGAAGAAAGTATGAAATCAAATGTAGCTGTAGACAGCTGTAAAAAACGTGTCTAACAGCTCTATTTTCATCCTTGGTCACCAAGACACTCCTCACCTATAAATACAAGAGGCTTTGGAAGTTAAATGCAAGAGTTTTGAAAGCAAACATTCTCTCAAGTGAAAAATCATCACTACATACAAAAACTCTTCACAAACAAGTCTCAAAGCTCTCTCTTTCTTTTTGGATCATACTCTTTAGAGTTTTTTTGTAAAATCTCAAACATGTATTGAAGATTTTATTCGATCCAAAATTCATCTCTTTTCATACAAAGTGTATTGTAATTCTCAAGTCTATTCGTAACAATAGTTTGGGAAAGAAGTGTAACAACCTTTCTTGTGCGAAAGCAAAGAATTGTAGAAGCCTGCTGAGGTTGATAATACAAGGTGTAACGGACTGATCTGGTGTGATCAAGAATCTATGGTGCTAGTCAGAAGTTTCTGTTAGCAGTATACTATAGTGGATAATCTCACACGAGGTGTGGGGACTGGAAGTAGCCGGGTTTGGTGAACCAGGATAATTCTCCTGTGTTTTTCTCTCTTCCTTTCTCTTTATTATTTTCGTTACACAAAGTTCACACACTATCACTATCATAATATTACTTATTAATCTCTCCAGAACATTCTGGTCCTAATTAATTATAATCAAATTAATCCAGAGTTCTCTGGTCCTAAATTAATCACTTGTATTGTTTTATTAATTCATATAACTGTCTCCAGAACATTCTGGTCCAAGATAAAACAATCTGCCTAAAATAAACCCACATTTAAAATCAACCTATAATATTGTTTTATCATTCTGCTCATATATTAATCATTCTCCAGAACATTCTGGTCCTTACTATTTTTCTGTTCTTATAATTAATCATTCTCCAGAACATTCTAGTCCTTACTGTTTTATCATTCTCCAGAACATTCTGGTCCGTACCTTACATTTCAATTATCATTTTTCTCATTCTGCTTATATATATTAATCATTCTCCAGAACATTCTGGTGCTCACTAAAAGCAACTTAAAAATCTTATATTTGATCCAGAACATTCTGGTCAGGATAAAACAAGCATAAAACCCATAATCTTCTTATACTAACACTTACCAAGAACTTTCTTGAGTATACAAACTTGTTTAGTTTTTTCAGGAATAATTTTAAAAGGGTCACAATTCAAACCCCCCCTTTCTTGTGACGTTTATTGCTACTTCAAAGTTGAGACCACTTCAAATAATTATTCTCATGTAATCTGTAGGATGAGGGTATGGTTGGTAATTCTTGAGATTTGTAATCCCCTCTTTCAATTTTTGTATTGACCACTTCTTCATTATCAGAGCTAACCATTGATTACACTAAGCTAGCAAAAACACACGTGACTTTCAAAGGACCCAAAAAACGAAAGTGCTCAGTTTGAAAAGTGAACACCCAAAACGGAAAGAGAGGGCGCCGATATACAATCTAGGAAAAAACAGCGGCGAACGGAGCTCACTAGGGCGGCGTGTGGTGCTCACGTGCGGGAAGGGTGGTCGGATGGTGGTGGTGCGTGCGGAGGCCGATGGAAGCAAAATTTCGGTGTTTGATCGGTTTTGGGCCGGCGATGACGTTGGTGATGGAGGTGTTGTTTAAATCGCGGCGGAAATAGGTAAAACTGGCTGTTTATGGCTGCATGAATAATGACATGATGGGTGTTAGGGCTGGCTGTAAACTCAGATTGTGAAAAGCCTGCAATTAAGGCAGAAAAAAGACCACAATTAAGGTGGCTAGGGTTTTAGAAAAAAGGAACCGCAATGAAGGCGGCTAGGGTTTTTAGGCGGAAGCGAGACCCTCAGAAACGAGAGCTCATGATACCATGTGAAAACTGAAT
Source organism: Medicago ruthenica (assembly GCA_018208015.1). Lineage (NCBI taxonomy): Eukaryota > Viridiplantae > Streptophyta > Magnoliopsida > Fabales > Fabaceae > Medicago > Medicago ruthenica. Next base: position 2,809 of record WNNG01000094.1, read on the forward strand.
ATATTTCAAAGTTCTAAATAATTTACAACCACTAATGTGTGTTATATAGGCTAATGTAACTTAATGGACAAGACTAATAAACTAATGGGCCAATACAAATAACCACTAATAATAATTAAAATAAATTATTTACAACAACATGAATTTAGGTATTGAAATATGGGTTTGTGCGTGTTTCTAAGTTACTAGCCTAGCCCATTGCATAGTTAAACTCCGTTGATTTGTCAAGTCTTTAACATAATAATAAAGTAATCACGGTATTTTGTAAATGAAACTCAACCATTTCTCATGATGTCGGATGAGGAAGAGTTTGATTTATTTCAAGTTACTTTCACATTTTTTTATAAAATCACATCTGCATTTTATGATATTGAGTTGTGTTTTTATTTTATGCATTCTGGTTTTCAGATTATACAAATTGTGTTATATTCATGGTTGCATCAACACATGTTGTGTTGTTACACTATTTTTAAAATATTTTAGTCCCCTTACCCTTTCTCGGCTTTCTTTCTTGACATGAATTTGTTAAGTAGGGTTGGTTGGCATATGAATTATCCTTCTAAATTATTTTATATTTTTCTATTTTCTTTATGTTTCTCATTTCCTCTCCATATTCTGCAGCTTGCAAAGAAGATCCATCCAAACACAAATAAAGATGATCCTGAGGCAGAAAAGAAGTTTCAAGAAGTTACAATGGCATATGAGGTGTCTCATTGTTTTTGTTTGTCATATTACCTAGAGCCAGATATCTGTAATGAATCAATTTATCAAATAATAAGGAAGTGTAAAATTGTACTGTAAAATTGTAATGAATCATTTCATAGGTTGCAAATCCATGTTCAACCAGAGAGGTGTTAATTCACTATTGCGGTCTGCGTTGAAGCCACATCTACGAATATTTGGGATTTAGATTCAATGATGGAGTTGACTAATCTGAATCGTACAAACAATATCAAATAATATAAAATCAATTTATTTTCAAGTAGTCTTGTGACTAAATAGAGATTCATCTTTTAAGATGAAGAAATGAAGTGTTCAAACTTCGACTCCTATATATATATTATACATCTGAGATAAGTATATTGAGATTAAATAATGCAAATTTAAAAGTTGGATTTTTATTTTTTATAAATTTAAAATTTGAATAGTCCGATCAAAATTATATGGTTTAGAGAGACATGATTGATTATACATATATTGTGTTGTGGTGACTGTTGAGACAATCCTTATTAGATGTTTTAAAGATTACAAACATGTTAAATTTGTTTCATCTTGTTATCTACTAATTTGTTTTGTGAGAATTGTTTCATGAGAACGTTCAGAGAACATTCTGGATTCACAAAGCAAATAAAACATTTACATCAAAAGAACAAGTCACCAAAAAGGAAAGCATGACATGAGAAGTTATTTTGGGGACCTGAGGATTTGGATCCATTTGAAGAAAAGTCCATTAAAAGATAAATATCTCATGAAATGAATTAAAACACATGTGAAATAACATGACATCGTCAAAGTACATAAAAATGACATAATTAAGGTCACTTCTACACAGCAAGCAACAACTCATTATGTAGCAAAATTATAGAACAACATAGATTGGATTTTTTTTATTGAAAGTTTTTGATGGTAAACAGGTTTTTTCTACAAAAATACATGTTATTTTCCCTTTTTTCGTTTCAGAAGAGCAACTTAAAAAAAATACATTTGTTCTCTTTCCTTTTTTTTTCTTTTCATAGCAATAAACGACAAAATATTCATTTTGTTTATGGATCAGTAAGAAATTGTACAAACCAGTGTCCTTCTCCATCTTGATGACTTTTCTTCTATGTAAAAGATTCAACCAAAGAAAAAATAAACCAAAAGAACATGTTAGAAAATACTTTTTATCAAAATAGTTCTGTACAAAAAAGAAGTAGCAGATTTGAGAATGAAGGAATTTCATAAGCTCACTGTGTATTTCTTCTTGGAGAGAAATTTGATAAGTTTTTCCGTATATTTCTTCTTGGAGAGAAATTTGATAAGTTTCCCATGTATTAATCATAAGCTTACCGGTGTGTTCCTACCAAGGATAAAGAAAGTTAGCAACACTATCATTTGAAGAAAGAAAAGTCATCATGTTTGTATGAGTTTGAAGAAAAAAATCAGAAAAAAGAGATGTTCTTGAGAAATATGAATACAACATTAAAAATGAATGATCAGATTCAGAGAGTTAGAAAGATGGAGAGAGGAAAGATGTGAAGCAATAAATGAGTTACATAGATGATTATAACGAAAAATAAGGGGGGGAAATTTTAAGGGAGTGAATTTTGAATTTGAAATTCAAATTGCAATTGAACAAAAGTTGAATTTGTCTGAAATACCCTTTTATGTTGTAAACCATTTGCAATGGGTTGGAGGGCATCATTGGGAAAAACAGGACAAAAAAAATGGAGTAATTCTAAGGCATGAACATGTAAAATTCGGACATTTCTACCCTTAAGTGGGAAAAAATTTGAACTGTAAAAATTAAAAGTGGAGGGGCAATTTTGTAAGTTTGCTATGACTTGATTTTTATATATAGCAAGTAGAGTAGATAGATAGATAGACAAGTAGGTAGATAGGTAGATAGATAGATAGATAGATGGGTTCCACTTCCGTGCCATTAAGGCGCGCTATGTCATGTGACATAGCCAATTAGAATGTGCCACGTGGCACATCTGATTTAAAAAAAACAAAAAAAAACCTTTAACGTAGAGAGAGATAACAGTCCTTAAAAAAAAGATAACAGAACAATCCCACCACCACCATCATCATCTCCTTCCGCCCTCTCATCCTTTGCCGGTGGAATAGACAACTCTGATTTCACGTTCACTTGAACCGGTTAATTCAGGCTCAACACCACATCATCCTCAACATTTCGTCCTTCTCCTCTCGCTCGCTTCGAATCAATCGCTATCCCAAATAGGTACGAGTTTCTATCTTCCATTACCGCCGCATCTTCGCCACCGCAACGCTTCTCTGGTAACTAGTAAAGCGTCTTCATCAGTGTCGCCGTTAAGCAACACTCTTTTCCTTCCGCACCAACTTCCTCTTGCGATGGTGGCAGGGGCGGACCTGGCCTGGGCCTGCTGTGGCAAGTGCCACACCAGCCCAGACCCAATTTTTTTTTTTTATAAAAAAAATATGCAGAAATTTTCCATTTCATTTCCTTTTCTTTTCTCTTATCAGACACGCTCCATCTCCAAAGGCTTGAAAAAAACAATTTCCCAAATTGAGCACCACCACCACCCACCGCCGGCCACGAGTGACGCTAATTCCTTCACCATCATCGCAATTCGCAACCAGAACCAGGTACATTCATTTCGTTCCTTACTCCATTATCGATTCCTAATTCCTTTTTACCTTTTTCATTTTAACCCATTTCATTTCTAGGTTTTTTCTCTTTTATTCGATTATTCATTTTTTCAATTCTAACTTCTTCTTTCTCTTTCAACACAGGTTATTCATTACTCATTTTCTCGTTTCACTTTTATCTTTGCTCAAGGTTAGGATTTCTTCTATTTCTCTTATTTCATTCCCAACTTGGTTGTTTACTTTTTCTGATTTTTTTGTGAAAGCTTGTATTTTGCATTGCTCTTGATTTTTTTTATCAATACTGTGTGTATTCCCAATTGCCATTTGCCAACCACACTGACACAGTGACACACGCTGTTAAGTGTCTTGTATATTTGATAAATGGTTCTTAATAATATGTAAATTAGAAGGAAAAAAACATTGATTTTGTTGTGTAATTGGAAAATAGAGCATTTGCTTTGTAATTTTGGTTGCTACAACCTCTTTTAATATAACTTTTTATCAAATTTTGTATTATTTAATCATTTGACAAAAAAATATTGCCCCACTGATATTGAAAGTCCAGGTCCGCCCCTGGATGGTGGCCGGAGCAAAGGCCTTGACAGAGGAATAGACAGCTTGTGGCTCTTGTTCAAAGGTAAGTGTGACGGCGGGGTGCTTGTGAGCGGCTTTGCATCTGATTTTGAAAATCGAAAATTGCATCTGATAATGGGTTTGTGATGTACGAGGGTGGAAGCTGATGGTGGTGGACGGCTGTTCTCTCTCTATGTTACATGTTTTTTTTATAAATCAGATGTGCCACGTAACACGTTCTAATTGGCTATGTCACATGACATAGCACGCCTTACTGGCACGGAAGTGGAACCCATAGATAGATAGAGTAGATAGAAGACTCCAAAATAAGTAGAAAATCCTTATGCGTTGTCGTTTTGAGGGAGTTCTTTCTTCTTCTTCTTCTTCTACTACGCTTTGGATCTTATTGAATTGTAATGTTGTTTTCTTCGGCGAGGTACAGCAGTATCATTGTTCTACGCCATTACAATCTCCTTCCTCCACGTGCCTCTCTTCTTCTCAGATTCTTTGCCTCTGTTTCACCTCCAACTCCAATGGACAACAATCGCGCCACTCCAAGGTAATTAATTATTTCTAACACACAAATTTATTTATGATTCAACTCACTTTTATTTTACATGAATGAATGTTTCCAAACACAAATCACTTTATCTGCAACTCACTTTTAGTCTGAATCAATTCACTCAAACATCAATTCTTGTCAAAGCTGAAGCAAACATACTGATACAATTGCTTTTTAGTTCAAAGTTGGTATTCAAAATTGATAAATTTATGTCTCTGTTGTTTAATGGCAGTGTACTAGTATAGTCTTTTGAGAAAATTTGTGAATTTGGATTGTGAATCATAGAATTTGATGTTTTGCGGGCAGTTCTGGCAATGACAGAGGAAGGGCTTTTGATACAAGAAATGATAGAGAAAGAACAAGAGGGCGTGGTGGTGGTGGAAGTGGGCCAAGTGGCTCCGGAAAGGATAAAATTGATGCTCTTGGTAGGCTCCTGTAAGCACTACTTCACCCTCTAATACTTCTTTATTTTCATAAACATTTCTCTTTCCTTTGTAGTTAGAGAATGCGGGTTTCATTTATTTCTAAAATTAAGTAGATACTCTCATTTTTTTCATGTATCAAACATTTTGATCAAGAAGGAAGCATTTCCGTAGGATATCAATTGTAACTTTAATGTATTTTGTTTGCAACAAAGTGGATCAACTCTATGCTGTGAATTAACTAAACTGTTTTGTGCTTAGTTCTTGCACTAAGCAATTCACTCAAATTATGCTTTTCTTTAATATCTGCAGGACACGAATTTTACGTCATATGGCATCTGAGTTGAAATTGAATATGAGGAGTGATGGTTATGTGAATGTTAATGATTTGCTAAAGCTGAATTTGAAGACATTTGCTAATATTCCTCTACGATCCCACACTATTGATGACATTAGGGAGGTCAGTTGATTTAAATTTAATACACGTTTGTTCTTTTCTGTCTTAGTTAGATTCTCATGTCTCACTATCTGAGAACCATTTTGATGAAAATATTAAAAATAAAGTCATAGTGTTGATATTAGTCAGATTCCAATATGTTGTTTATTGTCATTGTTATGATGAATCATTGCATTCAGTTCAATGACAATTTCAACATTGAACAATATTTTACTTGTTTTGTTTCCATAGAAATTTCCTTTTTCACCCCAATCTTGAAGATAGAAGATCGGTTCTTTATACTCGTCTTACTCTTGGATAAATACTCAGACTGTGGATTATAAGATTTACGTATAAATTAATAATTTAGTAAGTTCACCAGGAACATTTACATGTTTGTATGACTGGCTTAGTATATTTGTAAATTTTAACCTTGTTCTGCTTGTGCCAATGCTTCTTTTGAATAATTATTATCCGTGCTTATATAGCCTCTTTTATCTATGGATTCAACATGATTGTTATTTTTATTTGCTAGGAACATGTTTATTGTGTGAGACATATTCTTAACTTGAATCAAGGGAATGGTTACCAAGGAACTTTAGTTCCTTTTGTAATCTGTTTTATTTTGGAAAACTGTTGTGTTGTTTAGTAGCATCATAGAAGAGATTTTCTTTCCTAATTTTTCTTGTACTCCTGTCTCTTAAAAGGACCTATAGCTTGTGTATGAAAATTATGATAAATACGGAATACAGTTTTCTTCATTATTTGTTTAATCTAGTTATTAATATGAACACTTTTTTGTAATGTTTATTTCATATTCATATGAATTTCCTAAAGAAAATAATTTTATTCTAAATTATCTAATGGTTATCCTCAGGCTGTTCGAAAAGATAATAAGCAACGTTTTAGCCTCATAGAAGAAAATGGGGAGCTACTAATACGTGCAAACCAAGGCCACACAACCACGGTAAAATATACCCTGTTCATCAAATCTTGACTCATTGAATTTGCCTTTTAAGATATGACATTGTTAGTACAGAACATAACTTATCTGTGTTAGGCACTCGATGGTTAAGAAAGTGTATGTAAAGTGGCGTAAGAGGGGAAATGAGAATGGCTAACAACTTGGTTGTATAAGCTTACTTTATAAATAGCTTAGGAAACAGAGTCAATAGGCATTTAAGAAGTAAATCATTTTGTTTAGAGAGAAAAGGTGCCTCGAAGACACCTTGTGATTGCTCCCATTCCCTGAAGGGCTCAGTCCCTATTCTCATGTTCTGTTGATCTTTAATTTCTTCATGCAACAGTTGATTCTATCAACTCGTCAAGTAGTTAGCATGTTATAGTTGTTCCTTATCTTTATGCTCTTACACCGGTAAGGTTGATGGAGGTAGAAGACCAAATGAGTTTAAAGAAAAACCTAGGCTTGAAAACTGACAAATGTTGATGATAAGTATCAATGGTTTTTTTTATGAATTGAGATAAGTTGTAATATGGAGGGCGTTTCAGGTGCTTTTCGTTTTGTGACAATGCTGAAATCAGTCAGCACGTGACAGACAAAATACTTGAGATGGAGAGGGTACTAAGTCGGGATTATGTTCTGATGTCCGTCCAATATTTTTTCTGGTGTCGGAGATTCAAGGATGTTTAGAGGTCAAGGGAAATGATAGATAAGAGAAAGGTGGATAGATATGTCCTGGCTACAGTTTAGTCTAAATTATATCAATATAAGATATGAGTGATACATTTGAAGCGGATAGATCATTGTTCTACTTTGCTTTGCTATGAGAAAGGTGGTAGAAAAGTAGAAATTGAATCTGTGAACACAGGAGAAGAACTTTGTCAGGGACACTCACCACTGAGCCAAAGGCCTATTGGAAGATAATAATTGCACTTTACTTCAGATGTTCTGAACTAGCTCCAGTCATGACATTACAATAATACTTACCGCCTGTTACTATGTCCTTCAATAGATCTTGTGTCTAGATGCATATAAAAAGCTTAAAAACATTATTTGGATTAATATAGATAAAATCTAGATATGCCTCGTGTCAACACATCAGGTTTGATGAAAGTAAAAATTGCAATCAAACTTCTGGAAGACATTATGTGGAGAATAAGTTATCAATCGTGCCTTCTACCATCTTTTACTACTGTCTGTATATTGCCCTTGATGGAAGATATTTTTAAAATTAACTCGGTAAAGTGAATGGAAAACGTTTTGTTGTCTACCTTTTGCCCTTTATCAGATTTGTCACTATTACTATATGTTTACAATGGCTAGTTTTATTGCATAAGTATCAGGTTAATGTTCTCGCTTATGTTATGTTGAGCTTGTGAATTCGTTCAATATTCTTTGACTTGATTTGCAGGCTGTTGAAACTGAAAGCTTATTGAAACCAATCCTTTCAGCTGAAGAATTTCCAGGTGCATAATTATTGAATTGTGTTGCCATAGAGTATAGACTTCATTCATGGTTAACATGATACTTATCAACATATTAACTATCAAGTTATATACATATTTGCGACTACAAATTATCTTTTGAATAGTGGATATGTTGGCATATATCAAGTTTATCATAACACACTTCCATAACAACTGAAGATCTGTATACTGTTTTTACTAATCATATTTTGTTTTAAAAAAATTCAATATATTGCTATTTGATTTGTTTTATATCTTGATTTTTCCACAATATGCAGTTTGTGTGCATGGGACATATAAAAGGAACTTGGACTCGATTCTAGCATCTGGTCTGAAACGCATGAAGAGATTGCATGTTCATTTCTCTCGTGGTTTACCAACAGATGGAGAAGTAATAAGTGGTAATGTCATATATTATTGAAAGAATTCTATTTACCTATCAAAAAGTTTAAATCTGGATATATTTTGTCTCATTATGGTTAGGCAAGTTGATTTCCTTTCTTGAATATTAAGGATAGTGGCCGGGTTCAAAATCCACAAGGATTAATGAAAAGATGAAGTCTATTGTGAATCTGTGATTGATAATCTAGATTTGAACCAAATGTGGAATCCCAATGAAAATTTTCCTGATTCTGTTGCTTTCTACTTAAGGTCTGGATAGTAGAAATAGTGAACTTATTGCATAGGAAAGATTCAAAAAGATTCAAATAATAATAGTCAATCATCCAGCGTTTTAATGTGGGAGTAGCTAAATTATTGGTTAGTGTAACTCAGAACCAAATGCATGTATACTTAATTGATGTGTCAAGTGTCAATAACCCATCATTTCTCTGCAAATGATTTGATCAACTTAGAGATGATTGTTGTGATTTAGCAATCCAGCCTCTCTCAGAAATACCATTGATAAACACAGAAGCACCCAATTTGGACCTATTGTCACCCCTTTATCGCTTCATAACTTATCTGGTGGACCTTTGAATTTTGCTTGTGTGAGAATTTTTATGCAGTCTGAAATTTGTTTAAGAATTAAATTTTTTGCACGGTACAATAAGATGGTCTTGTCTTATGAAGAGAACTAATATGTAGCGATGTTTAATAGTTTTCAGTTATTAGATGTAGCTGCTTAATTTCTTTTCTATTTCATTTTTGTTCCCAGGTATGAGACGAGATGTCAATGTTCTGATCTTTCTTGATGTTAGAAAAGCTTTGGAGGGTATGATAATATTCTAAACATGTTCTGAATGTGAAACCAGTTCATCTTTTAGTCCCCAATAAGATAATACTGTGGAGTAAAACCACTTTTTTTTTGGTTAAATCTAGAACTAAAACGAATAAAGCTTTTATAAGAATCAAAATCAAGTCTAAGGACAAGGTGTAGCCCAAGTGTTTGAGCTGCGAGTTGGGGACATCTGAAGCAGGTTTAGAGTTTAAACTCTTGCTACTAACTTAACATACTAACAACCAAGAACTAACATTTGTCTGCATATAAAACATTCAAATCAAAATTCTGTCACTTTTATAAAATCAAAAACATATTTAAACTATTTGTATATTTAAACCAAAGATCTTCTCCAAACAAGAATATTGACTTGTGTGTTGCTTCTTTCTATTATGTTTCATCCCATTTCAGAAGGTATGAAGCTATACATTTCTGACAACAAGGTGATCTTGACGGAAGGTTTTGATGGCGTTGTTCCATCCAAGTATTTCCAGAAGATAGAATCATGGCCAGGAAGACAGCCCATTCCTTTTTAAAATCTATGGCATATTTTGTTCTTACTAATGTAAGATATTCCAAGTTGAGGATTACTAAATCATTGTGTATATCCATCGCAAATTTTTCACAAACTTCAATTCAAGTTATTATTAGATTAAACTGATTTGACTGCCTACTTATTTCATGATTTAGACGATCTTACTTTGGATTAGCACAATAATTTGTACAAGTATTTACAAAAATCAGAGGAGATTCGATTTTATTATTATTATTAATATTATTATTATTATTAGGGTTAAATATGTTTTTTAATAACAAGGATATGCCAAAGCATGTAGCTTGTTCAATGTTGAAAACTCTAAGGTTAAAACAGTGAAGAAGACCAAGTCCTCCCGAACTAATCCCAAAGGACCCACGAAAATATGAGTACCTAAGTCTGAAATTGTTTATGTTTAAGATACTCTTCACAACAGAGTTAAAACACCAGTCATGGTACCTGGACAATGGCTGCCCACGGCACATGATGGGAGAAAAACATATGTTACATATTTTCTTGTCATTAAAGCCTCATATTTTCTTTCATCATAACTATTTAATCTATTGATTATGCGCTACATTGTTTAATCATAATGATGCTTGTCGCTTGTTTATGCTTTTAGAGTCGGTTATGTTAGAAGCGTTTTACGAGGTGTCGCCTTCCCTGTACGATGTGATGGCTCTGGTGTCTCCATTTGATTTAATCTATTTTTTTTTCAGATGAATAAACTTATCATATCCAAATTAAAATTAAATCGTATAAAATTATATCAGATCAGTTCAAATATATCTATTTAGAAGCCATACAAACAAGTTGAACATCGAGTATTTAAATTTTTGGATCAGAACCGATCCAAACTGCACCGCAAACACGCCAATATGCTTCAAAACAATGTATGTTTTCTGTGTCAAGTGCAATTACCAACCGGCAAAATTCAGACTTTTTCAACTCAAACATGGCTGTGTTTGCTCAAAAACACAAAAAACAAAACATATATAATTTCCAACATAACATAACCTGTTTAACGTTGTTATTAACAAACAATGTCACATACGAAGTTTAATCGCCATATTTCATCTTCTGTTGCAAAATCAATATTTCACAAAACCATTCATCTAAATCCCAAACCAAAGCACCCACAACACTTCCTCTCCATTCTTCTCAACAACTCTTCACCTCACCACCATTGTCTCCAACAACTTCACTCTCAAATCATCACTTCTTCACTCTTCCACCATTACCCTTTTCACAATAACCTTACTTCATTACTCCTCTTCAACAACCTTATACGTTCATATTCTCTCTCCCTTTTCCCTCATGAATCCCTTAAATTCTTCACACACACTCTTAACAACCTCACACACACTCTTTCACTTGATTCATTCACATTGACCTTTTTAGCCCATGCTTGTGCAAATTTAAACACAACCCATTTTGGTTTTCACCTTCATTGTGTTGTTTTTAAAATGGGTTTTGAGAATCATGTCTTTGTGCAAACTGGGTTGCTTCATATGTACTCAAATTGGGGTTTTTTGGTTAACGCAGCCCAAGTGTTCGGTGAAATGCCGGAAAGAAATACGATTACTTGGAATGTTTTTATTAGTGGTTTGATTAAATGGGGTCAGCTTGAGTTCGCGAGGTTGGTTTTTGATCGAATGGTGGTTCGGAGTGTGGTGTCGTGGACTCTTGTGATTGATGGGTATACGAGGATGAATAGGCCTTTGAAAGCTTTGGCTTTGTTTAGGAAAATGATTGAGGTTGATGGGATAGAGCCTAATGAGGTTACTCTTTTGACTGTTTTTCCTGCTATTGCTAATCTTGGGAATGTTAAGATGTGTGAGTCGGTTCATGGATATGTGGAGAAGAGAGGGTTTAATGCGGTTGATATACGGATTGTGAATGCGTTGATTGATTTGTATGCTAAGTGTGGATGTATAGAGAGTGCAAGTAGATTGTTTTCGGAGATGCCTGAGTGGAGGAAGAATTCTGTGTCATGGAATTCTGTTATGTCTGGTTATGCTATATTTGGGATGGTTAGTGAGGCTGTCGATACTTTTGAAAAAATGGAGAAGGCTGGTGTGCGGCCGAATCATGTGGCGTTCCTCAGTATTTTGAGTGCTTGTAGTCATAGTGGATTGGTCGAGGAGGGGCTTGAGTTTTTCAGTAAAATGGTGAACGATTATGGACTTGTGCCGGATATCAAGCACTATGGTTGTGTGATAGATATGCTTGGGAGAGCAGGGAGGTTAGAAGAAGCGGAGAAGGTTGCTTTGCAGGTTCCATGTGAGGTCGCGAATGATGTTATTTGGAGGACGCTTCTTGGTGCTTGTAGCGTTCATGACAATGTTGAAATTGGTCAGAGAGGGACCAAGAAGATACTGGAGATGGAGAAGGGACATGGTGGTGATTATGTTCTAATGTCCAATATTTTTGCTGGTGTTGGGAGATTCAAAGATGTTGAGAGGTTAAGGGAAATGATAGATAAAAAAAATGTCTTTAAACTTCCGGGCTATAGTTTAGTTTAAATTTCATGTGATATGTACAATACAACCATATAGGTGATAACATTTGAAACAGATAGATCATTGTTCTGTCTTTCTTGCTCAGAGAGAGGTGGTAATGAACATAGAAGTACCTTGTAAGGGTCACTCACCACCATTCCAAAGGTTTATTGGCAGATCATTGCTCTTTTGCATCAGATCTTCTGAACTAGCTCAAGTCATCAAATTGAAGTAATATTTACTGCCAATTACTTTGTCTTTTAATTGATCCTGTGTCCTGATGCATATAAGAATCTTTAAAATATCATTTGAATTGATATAAAATATGTTTTGATCCGAAGCATCAAGTTTGATTGAAGAAAAATTATAATCGAACTTCTGGAAGCAGAAAAACCTTATACTTTTTTTTTACTAAGAAAAACCTTATATTTTGTTGTAAAGTTCGATACATCAAACCATCTTTAGCAAAAGCTTCGTAAGTTGTTCTGATAAACTATGCATAAGTTTTGTTTTAACTGTTTCTATAAGTTATCCGGAAGAGCATATCAAAATAAGCTGGAACGTATAACTTCTATAAATATCATAAGCTATTTGAGTAAGCTCTGACACAAGATCTTATTGCCTCAGATAAGTTAAAGTGGGGATTTTCTAAACACTCTTAATATGTCTCTTTTATGTCTGAATTTGCAGTTTGGGAAAGATAAGACCATCTTTATCATCTGTTCATGAATATTGTAAAAACTTTTTATGATTCCAAGTATTAAACGGACCAGCAAAGTGGTGGTAGGGAAACCATAGGGGACTTGTTTGGATCACAGTTTCTAAAATAATTTCTGTTTATGAATCACAAGAAATAGTAAAGTATGTGAACATAACCTACCGTGTGAGCTCTTGAAAGCTTTTGGTTCAGTTTAGCGATGTTGTAGGCTTGGTTTTGTTACCAATGTTGCAAAATGTGTATTAGTTTTGTTGGTGGATAGTTTAACTACTACGTCATTTGAACTATGTAGAAACTATTTGCACATATTTTGTTGTAAAAGTCAAGATTGTTTGTGATAGAGACATATATGTTTTGATCTGCTTTGTAACGTTTTCTTTGGTGTGCTTTCTTGTCATGAGGCCATTTGTGCTCTTAACTTCTGTTACTACTAATCTGTTGTGCCCAACTTTCATCCTCCCACTTCCTGTTTCTTCTTAGTAATCAGTTCTACTATTTCACTTGTGTTGTATTCATTGTATGAGTTGGTGTTTGCATTATTATGCAGCATCCATGCAGCATCCTTTATCTCTTTTTATTTCTTATAACCAGTGGTGATTTTTTGGGATTATGAAAGATTCACATTGCAATCTTTCTCAATTCTCATGATTACATTTGTATGGTAATGTTGCAATTGAGGTGGATTCTTAACCTTACCGATACTATCAAATACCTTATCTTGCTCCTTTTCACTTTTCAGTGTTCACGACCTAGTTCTTCATTCTTCTCGTTGATCTCAATTCCCACTTACCATGACCAAGCAGCAAGCTAATTTGTGGCAGAGCTGAGAAATGTGTAAATGGCTTCTTCTGGTTTTCAAGCTGATGTAAAAGCTTTGCAGAAGGTTTTGTCCGCTAGGCACTTGGTGAGTCCAAGAATCTCAACCCTTTTGCAGAAAAAATTACTATTTATATTGCAAACCTTTTCAAGACCGCTAAGCACGTGAGAAACTATATTCCGTCTAACTATCTTCAATTTCCTGGTATCTATTGTGTCTGGAAGCTTCTCTTTGTTGATTACTAGATAGTAGGACCTGTTATCACCTCAAAACAGGCCTTGGTATTTAACACTAATATAGTAATAGTATTGTCAGTGCTCCATCTTACTCATTTCTTGGTACCTTTCAACTGGTTAGTCCTTCCTAATCCTAATAAACATTTCAGTGCTTTCTTGTTTCTCATTTCTGTGGTACCTGTCAGTGTTTTCGTTGTTTTTTGAAAAATTGCAATATATTGTCTATATGAATTAGTTAATGTGTGCATTTTAAGATTCATGAATTATTGAGTATAAAATGTTTTTATATAGACTCAAGGATATTATTCCTATTTACAAGATATGATATGTCTATGTAATAATCTTATACAACAAATATAAAGATCCTACTATATTTTTAACATTTAGAATGATGTGTTGGATTGTTTTGATGATACTAAATGCATTGGGTTTAAAGTTTCTAGTCTTTTAGCAATCACCTTATTATGTTGGATGGTCATGGTTACAAACTGTGATGTTGAATTCATAATATATTGTTCAGTACCATCTATTGCTCTCTTATATTTTACTTTACTGTGACAAAAAATGGAAGCTTCTAATAGATTTAACACCATTTCATCTTTTTATTCTGAAAGCAGACGTATCAAAATCAATACAACAAGCAAATGAGCTGCCTTGCAGTGGTCCAGTTACTTTCAAAGACATCAGCTGAAGTTTTATTAAATTAATGCTATGCTTGAAGTATTTGACTCTTGCCGAAACGAGTTATGTGCGAACAACTTGCTAACGAAATTTGATGACAGTAGTGGAAAGCTACTATACAAGGATAATGAGGTCATATAGGAATTTGATAATGGATAAAATAGTAATTACAATTCAAACTTAGTTTATTTCATGGGGTTTCGGTGAAATGTCTTTCCTAACATCAAGTGTTTCTCTTACAAAACTAAACTCTTGCCATTGAAGTAACACATCAAGTGCACATACAAAGTATTATCAAATACAATGATTTTTTTTTTTTTTACAAATACAATGAATTGTTGTAAGTTATTTCTTTTATTTTGTTCCATAAATGGAGTACACTTATGCCTCTCAGCCTCTTTATTACGAATTTTTTATGTGCTCTAAAAATTAAACATGCAAATGAGTAATTTGCATGTTTTGGAAAATCAATCTGGAACCTCTTTTCTAGTTTCTAGTTACAAGACCAACACCACTTCCCACTTCAATCATCCTTAGCTCCACATAATTAGGAAGAGAGGTGGTGAGTATTACTTTATTTTTTTTGAGGGATATTACTTCTTAATAGCAACCACTCGGTTTTCACTCTCTAATTTTTCATTCCCCCACTTTACTTGTACTAAACAAACTACCTCCAAAACTTAAAGACCCCTGAAGCTTCTCTATTCCTTGTGTTATAGGCGACATGAACCTCAAACAATCTTTAAGCAACATTGGGGCAAGTGTAAGTCTTATGCCCTTGTCCATTAGAAAAAAGCTTGGAATAGGCGATTTGGAAGGATGTCCCTGTAGTTGGTTGATCGATCTATTGAATATCCGGCAAGGATACTGGAAGACGTTCTTACATGAATAGGAGAGCTATATATACCTACCATGATGGAAATAAAAGAAGATTCTCAAATCCAAATCCTCATGGATAGACCTTTCCTTGCTACAACAGGGGTAGACATAGATGTTAAGAATGGAAAACCCACTTTCAGCGTGGAAAATGAACTGATAGAATATAATTGGACTAATCTATTGAAAGGCCCTGCCATGAAAGACTCGTGTTACGTGGTCGAATTAATGGATAAGTGTGTAAAAGACCTCGTTCAACTATCATATTCTTAAGATGGATTAGAAGAATGCATGATTTGTGACACGAAACCTGATAACTTATCGGCAGAAGCCGAAAGGTGTGCTAAAATATTCGATGAAAATCCATGTTGCCAGGTCCAGAGTTTCAAACTGCTAGAAGTTGAGGAAAGGATGTTTCCCCTGAAAAGGCTCCAAAGGTAGAGCTTAAACCATTGCCTTCTAAGGGAAAAAAAAAAACGGGAATGAGGAGTGGCTAATGAAATAGAAAAAGTAGGGATAAAAATGTAATTGGATAATTAATATGCTCCATTCCATTGGATACACCCCAATTTGGGAGGAATGAAAAATTGGATGAATGAGTGGTATTGGATGGAATACATTCCATTCCATTCCATTACTTTTTTGCAAAACCAAACAATGGAATCTGACTCTATTCCACCTCATTCATTTCCACTCCACCACTCTCTATGAATCCAAACATAGCCTAAAGGATCATTTTCCCCTCCCGCTCATCAACCAAATGTTAGAAAGGTTAGAAAAATATTCACATTTTGCTACTTGGGTGGTTATTATGAATTTCTTCAAATCTCGGTCCATTCGAATGATCAAGAAAAAACCACCTTTACATGTACCTATATTACATTTGCCTAGAGAAGAACGACATTTGGACTTCGTAACGTGTTTGCTGCTTTTCAGCGCTGCATGATGTCCATCTTCTCGGAATTTGTCGAGGATATAATGCAGGTCTTTATGGATGACCTTTCAGTTTATGGGTCCAGCTATAAGCCTATAACCAATGTATAAAGAATCTTTAAAAGGTGCTTGAAAGTAAATATTGTCTTAAATTGAGAGAAATTCCGTTTCACGGTTAAAGAAGGTACAATTCTTGAGAATCTGGTATTGGGAAGAGGTATTGCAGGTTGCAAAGCACCAACAACGATTTTTTTTTTGACAAACTAACAACAATGTTGTAACTTGTTATGGTTGCTTATATAAATCTTGCATAAGTTTATTCATAGGAAAATGTTAACAAGTGTCCCAAAGATATTGTTAAGAAGTCTAAAGAATAAATTTTATCTTGGAAACAGTGTATTCAACACATTGAAAATTTAAAAAGTAATTGTTTCTACATAAGGTTATAAATATTTCCTTTTCTAAGTCCTTAACAAGTGCCTTTAGCATGACCCTTTTTCATATAGTAGTATCTTGAGATGCCCATCCTTTCTTCTCCAACTCTTGTCGCAATACCTGTGAATAAGCAAGATGTGTTTTTGTAACATAGTTATATAATCAAGGACTCTTTCTCCATACCATATAGAACATGTCAACTAATTATTTTGATATTAATTAATATGCAACGACAATGTAAAACTGTTTTACACATATATCCAATCAAAGCACAATTGTAGTAGAGCAAGCACATATCAGTGATGGAGTTTTACCTTTATTCTTTTTCTATTCACATCAAAATCAAAGTTTCCCAACCTTGACGCAGATCGATACTCCACGACTGAGCCTTTATCCAGTGGGAACCAAAACTCAACATCGTCTACAAACTGTTTACATGGCAATGTGGGGAGGGGGTGATTAGAGCATGTTCTTCAAATCATATAAATGTATTTAATGAATATGATGATTTTATTTCATGATGAGTTTCCTTTCCTTTCAACTATTTACAAATACATACCCCCAAGATTGAGCTTTGGTACTCAACTCGAACATAGTCTTCTTTCCTTTCAACTATTTTTGGTGTAAATTTGTCTGGTCTAGTTGATTCTATCTGTCAAATTATCAACAACTGGTTTTCAGCTTCACTTCAATGATTTGAGAAGTGCAAATAACATGTATCACAACGAGTGAATCTCAAAATTAGTCCCTAAAATTAAGAAATTGACTAAGACATTCCAAAAGTGTAAATTGTTGATTATTTTAGTCTTTCTCATTACTTTCCGTGACTAGTCCATAAAATTGGGTGCTTCTAGAAAAATTATGTTTGAATGTCAAATTAGTTCTCATAGTTATTAACTAAGAGTAAGACTCAAAATGTTACTTATTTAACTAAAATGACCGACAATTTACCATTTGTTAATTTCTTAGAGACAAACATGACAACATTCTACAATTTTAAGGACAAAAATGAGGTTTCACTCGGTATTTGCAGTTTCAATTAGATTTTTTTACCACTTCTATTAGTTCCTCCATTGCCTCTTCTCTGCTCACTGGACTTTTTCTGCCTTCAGGGTTATAGTTCCTGTACAACGATTAATTTTTTTTAATAAAGTGACACCACTAATGATCAATAGAGTTCATATTTTAATTGAAGGACCAAGCTAATGAAAAGTTAAAATACTAATAAATAAATAAACAAACAAACAAAAAACATTGCATTACTTCCACAGTCCAGAATTTAAGTCAACATTCAACAGTGAACAAGTCAAGTCAACATTGGTTGGTTCAAAACGTGTTAAATTATTTGAAGTAAATTATTGCAACGTGATTCACACATATATATGCTATAGGCTCTTTTTGGACTAAACCTCATTAATAAGCTATATACACTTGAGGTGCTAGCTTTGTTGTAAGAGCTTACCATTGTAACTTCAAGATACAAAGTTGAAATCCTCTTAGGTATGGTTGTAAAATGGTCATTAGTACAATTTTAATTAATAAAAAAATTGATTATATCTCCTAAATCTGGTTTAGCATCTCCTCCTCAAAAAAAATGTCAGTTGAAAATTTATTACTGATAAACAACGGTATTGGATATATCTGATAAACATCATGCTAAACCTTAAATGAAAAACATAAATCGTAGATAATTCATATAGTTTCAGAAAACTAAGGTTAAAATTAACATGGGAAAAAGCAGGAAACTTTACCAAGGAGGAGCATAATGAGTGAGATCATTGACATTCTCAGAGGTTGATACACAATTCTTAGTTGCTGGACACAGAGCCAATGCTGATGAGTTTTTCTGAACTCCAAGATATTCAGGCTTCTTCCCACTGTATCAAAACACATAGCAAAACAGCTTAATTTTGCCCTTATGAAATAACCATAGTATATCACATAAAATCTGTTGCTATAATTCAGCAGGAAATAAGGTAAACTCAAAGTGATAAGTTTTTCCTAAAAGCTATATTATCCAATTTCCTATAATTTGTATTGATTTTTCATAGGTTTCCTCCATAGGAGGTAATCGTGTTCGAAGTTCTTCCATACGTTAAAGTTTAAACATAGGCCTTTCTGCCAACAACAACGACAACCAAGTCTTATCCCACCGAGTGGGGTTGGCTACATGGATTAAACGATACCATAATGTTCTATCATGTACCGTATTTCGATCCAACTAACTCAGTAATCTTTAGGGCTTTGTTTGGTAAAAATAACGGATAACTGATAGTGAATAAGCTAGCTGATTGAATTTACAGTGTTTGCTAAAATAAACGGTTGAAGTAGCTTGTAAATATGAAATAACATAAAAAAAAAGTATATTTAGTTAATATTTATTGTTTTCAATTATCATTGCAGGGATAAAATTGAAATAAAAAGTGATAAACTATAAACTATAAACTTTAAGTTTTAAGTTATAAGCTACTTGAGTTAGCTTATTGAAAAATGTTATAAGTTATAAGCCATAAGAAAATGACAGTTATCAAAGGAGTCTTTTTTAACCATACGAGCTTAAAAACTATAAGCATAAGCCATAAGTTGTAAGCTCAAATATGCGTCTTACCAAAGAAAGCACGTATCTTTATAGGCCTTCCGTGATATGACTATCTTCCATTCATCTACTTTTGTTACTATAAAATCTACAGGTCATGTCCAAACCACCTAAGTCTAATTTCCACAGTCTTTTCTACCATAATATCAAATATTGACATACATTCATAAAGCAACATCTTTTTTGTGGTACCTGAAATTGAAGATGGCACCAATGGTTGCTATTTCACTGGTCTTCAATATGAGTTGTCTTTAATAAAATGAAAAAAATGAAGTGTGAGAGATTTGAGAATGAATAAATAATAAATAAGAATTAGTAAGTAGAAACCTTCGATTGATTTGGTTGTCGTGGTTGTTATCTTCCTCCTCGTGTTTCTTGTGAAGAATACGAGGAAGAAAGGAAGCATTGTTATTATTGTTGGGTCTTTTGTTGAAGTGAAATTTGAGGTTGCAAAATGTAGTTGAAGATGATGATGTTGATGCCATTGGCAGTGCTTGGTAGGGACTTGAACTTTGAGTTAGAGAGTATCTAATCTTATATAAGAACTATCAAAATCCAAAACAAAACTATAATATGAAACGTGTGAAATCAATGGGTGGGACTGGGACGGTCGGTGAGGGTCTCTAGTTTTCGAAAACACTTGTGTGACATTGTGGTGGGAGTGTTATATAACATTGTCCAACCACAATGTGACATGTGACTTTTTCATCTTAAAATAAAACAAAAAAATCTTGTGAAAGAAAGAGAAGAAACCAAATAAACTATGTGTCACATTGTGGTTGGACAATGTTATATAATATTGATCTTTCAATGGTACACAAGTGAGATCCCTAGTTTCCACATCCATTTTCTTTTTATTTCATTTTGTTGAAGGTGACAACTTGGGTACCCATCAATAAAAGGTGGGTAACACAATCATGCTGAGTTGTTACTGATCAAAGTTATTTATTTGTTTTCTATTATTTTTAATGTTATATAAATACATTGTTTTGATTGGGTCAACTCAGCATGGATAGTATTACTAACATTTTATCGATGGAAATCGTAAAATGGTGGTTTCAACCAATTATTTGTTTTTTCAAGTAATCTTAACTCATAGTTTAGTAGTTAAATTCACCTTTAATATGAATAAATGGATGTCGGAGTTCGACCTGGATCCATACATATCACAATATGTTGTCTCTGGCAACCGATTTATGTTCACCCTCGTAGGACGGTGGTTTCAACCGATTTCAACAAGGAATAAAGAGTTTTTTTTGTATTTAGATGAATAAATAAATATTGATGTATCATTTAATTACTAATGTTTTTCTTGAAAAAAAACTACTTCCTCCGTCCCAAATTAAGTGAGTCGTTTGCTCATTTCACACGTATTAAGAAAAATGTATAAGTGAATGAGAGAGAAAAATGTTTTAAGTGCTATTGTCAAGTATTGATGCATTAGCCGTTATCATAAATCTAAAGCGAAAGATATTGAATTGTGAGTGATAAAAGTAGTAATAATTAGAGTTATAATTTGAAAAGAAAAAAAAGTAATTTATATTGCATTGGAAAGTGAGATGAGTCAGTTATTTTAAGACAATATTTTTTGTACAAAATGATCACTTATTATGGGACGGACGGAGTATTTGTTATTGAAAAAAAAATTGTCTATTGATCAACTTTTATTTTTGGAGATTAATTTGCTACTCCATCTTTACTATAAGAATTTCTCTAATTAAATTTATGCATATTGAAAAAAATTGTTCGGATATTACATTTATCTGAAATTTATGTTAGTTTAATATATTTACTCCTATAATATTAAGGGAAAATATTTTAAGAGAGAGAAAATGTATTTATGTTTTTTTAAAGGAAATATATATATATATATATATATATATATATATGATTTTTTTTGTGTTGAAGAAAATATGTTTATTTTATTCAATAGTGAATTAAATATTTTTTTACAAGCCAAAATGAATTACATTAACAATAAAAGTGTTCCTCGTAGCATAAGAAGTACTAAAGAGAAACATCATAGTCTTATAAATAAAGCACAAACGACCCAGAAGAGAGAAAAATGAAAGAATGTTATTGGTCAATGTCCAAACAAAAGAAGGGGTTAAACTACCAACCATGATAACCGAAAGGTAAATTAACATACTTTGCCTTCGGCCATCAATAGGAAAGTAACTTAACTTTTTATCTAAAAGATGATGAATATAGACACCCTTTTGGCTCAATATTATCCATCTTTTTCGAAATTTCCCAAACGCATGAAAACCAAATAACATACATAAAAGATCATCGTACTTTTAAATCATCTGTTAAAAAGTTAAACTGCATAAAATGATCTGAAATACTTGAAGGATCAACCGAAGATAAACCAATCCAATGCCGAATATGCTGCCATATGTTGTTGAAGAAATTACATTTCACAAATAAGTGATTAGACGATTCTGAAGCACCACACCCGCTCACACAAAATGGAGAGTCTTGATTAATGACACCTGACCTAAATAAATTGTCCTTGGTAGGAAGTCGATTTATGAGAAGACGCCAAGCAAACACAGATACCTTCAAAGGAATGCCCTTGTGTTAAAGAAGATCTGAAACAAGAGTACGAGCATGGGGAACATACTAAACTAACAACTGATATATTCCACTGACAAAGTAACCTACTGTCGGATCTAATTTCCATTGCCAATGATCACAACTGTTAACCTCTAAAGTAACATTGTTATGTAAAGCCTTACACTCTCCTACCAATCGTTCCTCCCACACAAACAATTATTCGCATCCAATTCCATACCTTTTCTCCCTCATCCCACCCCAAAGAAAACATATCTGCCACCGACGCCCCCTGATTCATTGACAACTCAAACAACCTCCTAAACCGCTCCTTGAGAGGAAAACCCCACAACTAATGATCAAACCAAAAATAACTATCAACACCATCACCCACCACCCTCTTTAAATCATCTTCAAACCAACTTCCCTCCCCGAACTCAATACCATTACAGATCCGCTTCAACTCCTTCCACTAGACATAACCGTCTCTACCTCCCTCCTTCAAGCGCCCCCCTCCTCGCCATATTTTGCCCTCAAAACCTTACACCACCCCCACCCCCATCCCCTATCCACCAACATCCTCCAACACCACTTCCATAAAAGAGTAAATCACACTCTCCTCGCTTGAGAGACGCTTGAATCACACTCTTCTTTTCTCTTATGTTGAAATGTACATCTCCTCCCCTGAGAAGTAAAAACTTGAGTAAATTATATTTTCTATCCTCATGAGATGCTTGAATTACAACCCCTCCCTTAATAATTAAATATGCAATACACTTTATCTCATTTTAACATAAATAAATATTTTCATGATATATCTATTAACTTTGAGCCACGATTTAAAAAAAATAAATCAATTCTCTAATAATTTCAATGTCAATGATATTGAAATTTTTAAAAATAAATCCATTTCCTTACGAGCAAACATACCCATAAGAAAGGGGTAATTTAAAAAAAATAAAAGGTAAAACTTTTATAGGAAAAAAGAAAAGATAAATAAGGTTATAAATTATTGAAATGAATATTTTTAAAATGCATTATAAAAACAATATCTTTTCAACATTCATTCCAACACTTTGTCGTTTATTAAGTGAAATTTAAGCGAGTTCAACTATTTTATATAAGATCTATTTTCAAGTGAGACCTACTTAAATATCACTTAATAAAATAATGAAAATGTTACTAACACTCATCTAGTTTAAACATTAGACTATGTGCAATGGTTGTGTTGAATGAGAGATTCAACAATGAAAGCCTCTCCAATGGTGTGTTGAAGCATGTTGAGAGCTGAGTTGGAGGAGAGAGTAGTTGAAAGCATTCAACTGATGTTTAACCCCTGCGCCGTGTACATGTGGCTTCGTCTGGTTTGATGATTTCAGGCGCGTGTGAAACACGCGCCGACAGGGCGCGTAACGGTCAGAGCGCGGAGAGAGAAGACTGCTTTTTGGATAAAGCAGGACGCGTGGCACAATCTGATTGGCTTGCTGGATTTTTATTATCTTAATAATTTCAACTCAATTATTTCATTGTAAATTAATTTAAAAAAAAAATTACCAAAATTCATGATTTTTTTTCCTCTATAAATAGAGACTTGGTTCATTTCATTTGGACACAAAAAAAAACCAAGTTTTTCAGTATCTTAAGCTTATTACTATCCTTCTATTAGCTATCCTTTTGAAGTTTTAAACTTCTTTTGAGTGAAATGGATCCCAATAATAATAATTTAAACACCCAGAATTCTTCTAATTACCCATTTAGCTACCAAAATCCCAACAATTATCAACATCCAAATCAGTTTCCAAACCAACGTCCTCAAAACATGCATAATTTTGGTTTTGCACCAAATTTCAACCACCCATCCTCTGTTCCAAACTTTAATCCATATTATGGATCTATGATGGGATATCCATCTCAAACACCCCCGTTTAGTGGTTATATGCCAATGGGAAATGAAAACTTTCCGAGTGTTGGTGCACCTGAATTTCCTGAATTTTCAACACAAATAACTCTTGGTGGCATGACAAGTGGTAACGAAGTCACTCCAAATCCAGAGGATTCAACTCCTAAGAGCAAGAAAGCCCAGCAACCAGCATGGAACATTGAACAAAATTTGGTGCTAATTAGTGGCTGGATTAAATATGGAACAAGCAGTGTTGTTGGGAGAAATCAAAAAGGTGAAACATATTGGGGTAAAATTGCTGAGTATTGTAATGAGCATTGCTCATTCGATCATCCGCGGGATGGTGTTGCATGCCGAAACCGTTTTAATTATATGAACAAAATACTGAATAAATGGATTGGCGCTTATGAAAGCGCTAAGCGTATGCAACGAAGCGGTTGGTCGGAGAATGATATTTTGGCAAAAGCGCAGGAATTATACGCGAGTGGGAAGAATATTCACTTTACTTTAATGGCAGAATGGCACGCTCTCCGTGATCAACCACGTTATGGTAGTCAAGTAGGAAATATTGGCTCAGGCAGTAGTGGATCCAAGAGATCTCACGACAGTGATGCATGTGGCTCAAACTCTGTAGGATCTACTGCTCGTCCAATGGGTAGGGAGGCAGCTAAGAAAAAAGGTAAAAAGAAAAGTAAGGAAGCTGCCTTGGAGGTGGTGGATAAAGAGTGGGCTGAATTCAAACAATTCAAGGAGAAAGAGCTTGAACGATTGGACAAGATAGCGTCGGTGCAACAGGAGGCTAACCAATTGATGAAAGAAAAGACTCATGCTAAGAAAATGAAAATGTATCTAAAACTAAGTTCCGAGGAGAATCTCGATGATCGGAAGCAAAAGTTGTTGGATATGTTGAGCCAAGAGCTGTTTGATAATTAATTTCAATCAAATTGTATGTGGCTTTTGGCTGTAATGTATGAGTTATTGTGTAATTTCAATCAAATTGTGGCTGTAATGAAATTGTCCGTTGATTAATTTCAATCAAGTAATTTCAATCAAATTTCAATCAAGTCCCCACTGTTTGCTTTAATAATTGTCCGTGACTTTTGGTTGTAGTGTTTGCTTTAATAATTGTCAGTGATGTCTGTTGTGTTTGCTTTAATAATTGTCCGTGACTTTTGGTTGTAGTGTTTGCTTTAATAATTGTCAGTGATGTCTGTTATGTTTGCTTTAATAATTGTCCGTGACTTTTGGTTGTAGTGTTTGCTTTAATAATTGTCAGTGATGTCTGTTGTGTTTGCTTTAATAATTGTCCGTTACTTTTGGCTGTAGTGTTTGCTTTAATAAATGTCAGTGATATCTGTAGTGTTTGCTTTAATAATTGTCCGTGACTTTTGGCTGTAGTGTTTGCTTTAATAATTGTCAGTGATATCTGTTGTGTTTGCTTTAATAATTGTCCGTGACTTTTGGCTATAATGTTTGGAAATTATTGTGTTTGAATATGTACCACCCAATCCTTATCTGAGTATTAACTCAATACAATAACTTATTTCGAATCCGTCAATGTCCACCACTTAATGTACTTGTATATAGGGACTCATAGATACATACATTGAATCACCAATATCCCAAATCTCATTCAATCTACTTCAAAATATCACAAAAAACTATTAATGGATCCATCAGAATATCCTTTTGATATCACAGCCTACAAACAAAAATGTGAAATGGAAGAAACTTATATGGCCAGCCGATTCAGAGAGCGTCGAAACAAAATATTGGAAGATAGTGCACCTCGTAGTAGAAAATATCTCAATAAAGATCATGCAACGGCAAACCAAAGACTAATTGACGACTACTTTGCCAATGAGCCTACATATGACGATGCAATGTTTCGTCGTCGGTACCGGATGCAAAAACATGTTTTCCTTCGAATCGTTGGGGACCTTTCAAGTAGTGATAACTACTTCACCCAACGAGTTGATGCAGCCAATAAAGAAGGTATATCACCGTTAGCAAAATGTACCACAACAATGTGAATGCTAGCATATGGTGTGGCAGCAGATGCGGTCGATGAATACATCAAAATAGGAGGTACTACAGCATTGGAGTGCTTACGTAGATTCTGTAAAGGAATCATACGATTGTATGAGCAAGAGTACCTGAGAGCACCAACCCAAGATGATCTGCAAAGAATACTACATGTAAGTGAAATGCGGGGGTTCCCAGGGATGATCGGGAGTATTGATTGCATGCACTGGGAGTGGAAAAATTGTCCTAAAGCATGGGAAGGTCAATTTGCTAGGGGGGATAAGGGAACCACCACAGTTATTCTTGAAGCAGTTGCATCTCATGATGTATGGATTTGGCATGCCTTTTTTGGATGTCCGGGAACGTTGAACGATATAAACGTTCTAGACCGGTCACCAGTGTTTGATGATGTGGAACAAGGAAAGGCTCCAAGTGTGAATTTTTTTGTGAATCAACGTCCCTATAACATGGCATACTATCTAGCTGATGGTATCTACCCTTCTTATCCAACTTTCGTCAAATCGATCAGACTTCCTCAAAGTGAACCCGATAAGTTATTTGCAAAAGTTCAGGAGGGATGTCGGAAGGACATCGAACGTGCATTTGGAGTGCTTCAAGCTCGATTTAAAATCATCCGTGAACCAGCTCGCTTGTGGGACATAGACGATTTGGGTATCATCATGAGGTCATGCATCATATTACATAATATGATTGTTGAGGATGAACGAGATACATATGCTCAACGTTGGACCGATTTTGAGCAATCTGAGGCAAGTGGATCTAGTACACCGCAACCATACTCGATCGAGGTGTTACCCGCTTTTGCAAATCATGTGCGTGCTAGATCCGAATTGCGTGATCCAAATGTTCATCGCGAATTGCAAGCAGATCTAGTGAAGCACATATGGGAAAAGTTTGGAATGTTTCATGATTAAAGATGATTTGTATCGTACTAATTAAGTTACTTGTGTCGTGTGCTTAATTTGTTGTCTTGCATTTTAAGTTATTTGTGTGCCGCGTGTTTAATGTATTGTATTGCATTTTAATTTAAGAAAATAAATATTAATTATTTAAATAAATTTTGTTTTTACAAAAACACTAAAAAATAAATTGTTAAGTTTTTATTATTTTAATTTAATTATAATTAAATTAGTTTGTAATTTTATGTAATTATAAAAAAAAATATAAAATTAAATAAGAATATGAAATAAAAAGTGGTGGGGTAGAGTGAGTGGTGGGGTAGAGTGTTGAATGAAAAACCATTGGAGAGGGTATGTTTTGAATGGTGTGTTGAATTATTATGTGGAAGAGAGAGAAAATGATGTGGAGTGTTGGGAATTGAAAAAGTGTGTGTTGAAGGGTGTTGAAAGAAAAGAACCATTGTAAATGGTCTTAGTGTTTATAAAAAACGAATTATCTCTTACATTTTTTTAAGGTCATGTTCTTTAAAAAATATAAAATATAAAATTTTGTATTGAAAACAACAGTACATTTTTTTTAAACATTAACTACACACCCTCCAATCCATTAATGATTCCTTATTTTTTTTTTTGGAGAAATTCTTGTTTACCCATCAATAAAAGGTGGGTAATACTACCCATGTTGAGTTGGACCAATCAAAACAATGTATTTACATGACATTAAAAATAATAGAAAACAAACAAATAACTTTGATTGGTGCCAACTCAACATGAGCTGTGTTACCCACCTTTTATTGATGGGTACCCAAATTGTCACCTTTTTTTAATCTATAAAAAATGCAGCAATAAAAAATCGAGTGGAAAAAAAAGTTGTCACAAAAACCAATACGTGTGAATTTTGTTGGAAACGAATTTGACCAATCTTTTGAAGCGGGAAGACGAATAAGCCAACGCATCATCTTCTTCTGCAAGCTTAACCTTACACTCTCTCTCTCTCTCTCTCTCTCTCTCTCTCTATGGCTCGTAACAAGGTTCAATTTTTCCTTCCTTTTCCATCACCCTCACTCCATTCTTCTGGGTTTAGGGTTTTACTTCTATTTTTTTCCCCATTTTCCCCTTTTCTAAATTTCGAATTTTTTGAACTCTTAAATGTGAAATAATACACAGGAAGCTTTGCTGTTGCTGCTTGATGTGGGCCCATCCATGCATCCTGTTCTTCCTGAAGTTGAGAAAGTCTGCTCCATGCTTGTACAGAAAAAGGTATTATTTTTGGTTTAAATATATTCTTAATCCCTACAAATATACTATTTTTTTATTTTATTCCGTAATTTTTTTGTACGAGTGAATACCCAATTTGGTCTCTCACAATTTTTTTCGCGTCCCAATTTAGTATCCGACAAAAAATAATACCAAACAAACTAGTGTCTGCTATTTTCAAATTGCGGATAAATTAGTCTTTATGTTATAATGAGTCGAAGACTAATTTGTCCTCTGAATAAAAATGTCAGGGACTAATTTGAGTATTATATTTTGTAAGGGACTAAATTGGGCTGCGAAAGAAAATTGGGAGAGATCAAATTGTATCTTTTTGTTTTTAGTCACTGCAAATACAAAATTTGGTTATATTGAAATTGGTCATTGTTATATTCATTTGAGTCTTTATTTTAAGGGACTAAAATCAAATATTCTACACGGACAAATACCAATGCGAGTAAATTTTGAAGGGACTAAAACAATAAGGATCAAAAGAAAAAATTAGTATATTTGCAGGGACAAAAAATATTTATAGGGACTAAAAGCAAAAAATGATACTATATTTGCAGGAACAAAAACATATTGAAACCTATTATTTTTAAGTTGTTATTATTCCATTCTTGTGTTTGGTTTTGTTTCCTAAGAGCTTCAATACTAAAATGATATATATATATATATATTTTTTTTTTATGTTTGTTTGTATAATAATGTGCAGTTGATTTATAACAAATATGATGAAGTGGGGATTGTATTATTTGGAACAGAAGGTACTTACTCTAATCTTTTTTATGATGCAAATATGTGGTGCATGTGTTGACTTGGTGTTTATTTGTTATGTTTCATTTTTATTTTAAGTAGCATCTCTGCTATCTTGATTACATTGATGATTGGAGTCAGATACTGTATTAGAATTGATGGTCAGTTACAGGAAGATGTTCAGTGTTATCAAATAGTGGCCATGATTGCAGTGGTGGAATTTTTGCCAACCGCTATGGTCAATTTGTGAAGGGTGGTGGTGCCGTTGTGTTTTATGGCGGAAATGGTGGCTTAAAATAGTGAATTTTTGGCCTTCTGCCATGGTTAGCCATCCAGAGCCAATAACACTGAAGATGTTGCATAACTTCAAGGTGTGCAGTTCCCTAGCTCAAATCTGCGACTACACAAATGACAAGATGCCCTTAGCAAATAACGAACTATTGGGTTATCTAACAATACGCTCCTCATGTTTGGTGCAACTAGTGCTTATATCATAGTTGCAGAGGTCTCCTTAGAACAACATTGTTGAGAGTTCCATATATCAACTACATATATGGCTTTAGTAATGCTTATAAAGGCATGGGCAGTCCTCATCTTACAAGTCGGTTTTGTGGGGCCGAGTTAGACCCTCAACTTCAATTTTAATATGATATTAGTGCCTATTTAGATTTGTTGTAGGGCCGCGATCTCTGTTATTTCCCCTGCATTTGTCCATCCTTCAGATGTTCAGTGTTGGGGGTGTTGTGAACTTGAGATTATTGTTATTTCACGTGCATTAGTTGGTTTTTGTTGTCCAATCCTGAGCGTGAGAAGGTGTTGAGTGCCCCACATCAACTAGATATATAGCCTATGTAGTGCTTATAGAGGCTTGAACAGTCTTTACCTTTGTGTATGGCTGAGTTAGGCCATAAGCTCCTACTCTAAGGGGAATGATTAACTACAGTTAAATAGTTCGTTTATTTATTTAAAAAAAAAAGTTAAGTAGTTAGTTTAGTTTGAAGAGAAGAAAATATTAAGGTTGGAGGGAATTGGGGGGGGGGGGGGGGGGGGGGGATTCAATGAAAGAGGAACTGATTCTGGGACAGTCCAGGTTTTTTCGAAAATCTTTGATTCTTCCATCTTCATAACTTTTGGCCTATTCCTATCATTGTTCTGCTATACATTAGTACAAAATTGGGAATTAGGGTTAATAGGAATTTTTTTTCTTACTTAGAATTTTGATCAAGGTTTTCCATTTTGATTTATTGTTTCTACCGTCACGATTAACTGCAGCTTGTCATGGGAAGTATCATGTTCGTTTTACCAGTTATTTTCTTAAGTTCAGTTGTTTTTTTATGTTATGAAGGAGTGCTTTGACTATGTTTGTGATAAAAAAGTATTCCTCAAGAGTAAGGAAAATTTTATTACACGAGACTGTATACTTGTAATATTGTATATAGGACTGAATGTTACAAGGCCAACAAGACAATAAGTTCAATTTTGTAGAGATAAGAATGTTAAGATGGGTGAGTTGATGTGCAAAACAAGATAGTTAAAAGTGAATATATTAAAGAAAATTTTGAGGTACACCTACATTAAAAGCTAGAAGCCGTGGTAAGGAAAGTAGATTAGATGGATGATTGTCTAGTAATTAGAGGGAAACCTAGAAAAATTGCTAGTTCAAACCACTAAAAAGAATTTATATTTAAATGGTTTATCTTTAGACATGATATATGATAGGATATTATGACTCTGTTTGATCCATGCAGTTGACTCTACCTATTGGGAAAAACTCATGTAGTTTTGCTGTTATTTGAGTTAGATCAAAGACATCTCTCACCTATTTTTGTGTTTACTATTTTTAGACACGGATAACGAACTAACTACTGAAGTTGGTGGATATCAGCATGTTGTGGTTTCGAAAAATTCTAAAGTTGTGGATGGAGACATTGTTGAGGCTTTACAACAACTGCCTCGAGGAACTACTGATGGTGATTGTATCCATAAAGTTATTCACGCCTCATAAAGTATTATCTTATTTACCGAAAATAAATACACTTTTCAATTTTGACCTACTTTAAAATAGTGATGCTACTAGCTTATGAAAGATAACTAGACTTGTGTTTCTCTTTAAAAGTTTCTCTTTTGGAAAATTCTTTTCTTTTAGATTATAAGATTTCATAGACTTGTGTTTCTGACTCCTACCGCGTATTCTCACTGCCATTTAGCTCTAATTTTAGTTGTGTTTTATTCTTTTATAATAACTGGCTATATATATGCAGTTTTTTTACATAAACAAAAGTCTCCTGTTATAAATTTTTATTGCTGCTTCAAGAACAACTTTTTGTTTAACTTAATTTTTGTTGATGGTGCAGTCTTGTATGTGATTGGTATATTGAGCTAATATTTTCCTGAAAACCTTTCTGTTTGTCATAATTGATCTCTAATACTCCTTTCTGGTTACCTTGACTTCGATGTCAGTTCTTGATGCTGTCATTGTTGCCATGGATATGTTAATAAAAAAGTTTGGAGACACTAACAAGGGAAAGAAACGTCTTTGCCTTATTACAAATGCACAGTGTCCAATAAAAGATCCTTATGAAGGATCAAAAGAAGAGCAAGTTACCACGATTGCTAAACAAATGACAGCTCATGGTATGAAAATGGAAAGTATAATTGTACGAGGAAAACTTAGTCAAGATGCAAACAAGGAGATAATGGATGAGAATGATCGTCTTTTAAATATTTTTTCTAAGGAAACACAGACAAGATTGTTGTATGTTGAGGATCCAATTTCTTTGTTTGGTGCTCTTAAAACTCGAAATATAACTCCAGTGACAGTTTTCAGAGGGGATCTTGAATTCAGCCCAAAACTGAGGATTAAGGTAAGGTTTGCAATATGATATGATTTAGTCTCCCGGTCCATGATGAATATCTTATTTAAGTGTACCTATCATAGTTGGTTAACTGTCTTTCATTTTGCATGTTTTTCCATTAATGATATTCAAATGCTACAAGTTTGAGTTGGTTATAGACAATATGAATCTTTATCTTTATATTGAATAATTTAACGCATGGTGAACACATATGAGGACATCTTTGATGGTTTTTCTCTTCATCTTAATGTTTAACAAAATATTTTATTTGTATTACCTATCAAATTGTCTTTTTTAAAAAAAGCGATGATTAGTAAGAAAATGCATTTTGTTTTCATGAAACCTTAAATGATAATCAGGTAATGGTGTACAAGAAAACACAAGAAGAGAAATTTCCAACTCTGAAGAAATACTCTGATAAGGCTCCTCAAACTGATAAATTCGCAACACACGAAGTCAAAGTAGATTATGAGTACAAGAGTTCTGCAGATCCGGATAAAGTTGTCCCTCCAGATCAAAGAATTAAAGGTTATCGATATGGGCCTCAAATAATTCCTATTTCCTCTGCTGAGTGGGATGCTGTAAAGTTCAAACCGGAAAAAGGTGTGAAGCTTTTGGGATTTACTGATTCTTCTAATATATTGAGGTAAGATTGCATATGCTTTAATGGATTGTATTTGATTTAATTCTATAAAACCTAAAGAAGATTTCCTGACTCATTATTTCACTTTTCTTTTTGTTTTAAAATGTGTACACTAAAGACACCAATACATGAAAGATGTCTATGTGTTCATAGCTGAACCGGGAAATACAAAGGCTGTACTTGCAGTTTCTGCACTATCAAGGGCTATGAAGGAAATGAATAAGGTGGCAATTTTACGGTGCGTCTGGAGACAGGGACAAGCGAGTGTTGTTATTGGGGTCTTGACACCCAATGTGTCTGATAGAGAAAATCTTGTAGGTTTTTTTTTTTTTGGCTTAATTGCATGTTTGGTCCCTTATGTTTATTTTTTCAAGTTGGTCCCTTATGTTTTAAAAGTTTCTAGTTGATCCCTTTTGTTATAAACGTTTCAAGTTGGTCCAAAACGTTATTCACATTTAAATAAGTTAGTCCCTTGCGCCATATAATATTAAGTTTAATAAATAGGAAATTTTTTAAAATGTTTTAAAACTGATTTTATAAATAAGTTAAATTCCAACACTTGTATTCTCAACTCAGATTTCTAAACAGTGACACAAGGGACTAACTTATTCCAATGCGAGTAATGTTTTGGACCAACTTAAAACTTTTAAAACATAAAGGACCAACTTGAAACTTTTAAAACATAAGGGACCAACTTGAAACCTAAAATAAACACATGGACCAAACATGCAATTAAGCCTTTTTTTTTTGGGCTCAGTTTGTGTTTTATTTTGGTTTACTTTCACTGGTTTCTATTCCGTGACCTCCTTTTTTATTTAATAATTAACAATTTCTTGCTTTATTATGCTGTGCAGCCTGATTCATTTTACTTCAATATTCTTCCTTTTGCCGAGGATGTGCGTGAGTTTCAGTTTCCTTCTTTCAGTAGTTTCCCAGCATCGTGCCAGCCAAATGAACAACAACTAGAATCAGCAGCTAACTTTATAAAAATGCTTGATCTTGCACCAGATGGGAAACAGGAAGTTTTGCTTCCTGACTTTACCCCAAATCCAGTACTGGCGGTACATATTTGATCCACCTATCTGTTTCTAGTTTACTTCCTTCCTTCTTTTTTATATTTCCATGTTTCATTTTCTTTTTGATTTTGTTTTTCTCTTAGAAGGGTTTGAAGTTTGGTTTCTGACATCAGATTCTGTTGTCTTTTCAGCGCTTTTATCATTATCTTGATCTGAAATCAAAGCATCCAGATGCCTCAGTGCCTCCTCTCGATTATACACTCAGGAAAATTACAGGACCTGAGACTGACTTGGTTTTGCAAAACCAATCTATCATTGACTCATATCGTAGATCTTTTGAGCTGCAGGGAAATCCCTTGGTAAGAATGAGTACTTAGTTCTTAGTCGAGTAGATGGTACTAATTTCAGATAAGTTTTATATTTGAAATATCTCACTGCAGAAAAAGCCAAGGCGTTTTTTGCGAGAAAAGACAAGCGATGAAGAGGGTAAAGAAAACATCACAGCCCCGCCTGCCAATCTCATCGAATATACATCTATTAAAGTTGAGAAAATCGGGGATCTGACTCCCGTCCAAGATTTTGAAGCCATGATTTCACGCCGAGACAGTCCAGATTGGGTTGTAAAAGCAATCAAGGATATGAAAGATAAAATATTTGATATGGTAGAGGACTCCCATGAAGGTGATAATTATCCCAAAGCACTGGAATGTTTAGTTGCGCTTCGCAAAGGTTGCATCCTTGAGCAGGTAATCCATTTCCTCTTGAATGCAAAAAATAAAAAATAAAAAAAATTAGGACATCCCTATTTAACTTCTAGTCATTGTGTTAGAACTGATATCTAATTATAAGAATAGCATAAAGAAAAACAGAATTATGAATAAGGATCCTGATGTGAAACTGGAATAACAGAGAAGTATGTTTATTTATTGTAACAATCCACACAATTACAATGTAGAAAATTAGATAGACAAGGGATAAGTACACGGGTTTCCCCTCCAAGAGTTTGAGAGTCTTGGATTTCTCCTTCTCACCCTTATTCGAAATAACCAACTGCCATCCCTTTTCCATAACTTCCCTATTTATTACAATTCATAAAACACAAATAACCGTCACATATAATGAAAAGTGCACACTTAATTGTCTTAATTAGAGGTCTAACAATACTCGCACACTTATTCCAAATAACCAACTGCCCTTTCTTTTCCACAACTTCCCTATTTATTACAAATAGCGCGCTATAGCATAGCAGAATTTGAACAGATCGCTAGCGCTATAGCAATGTAGCGCAGTGGACTTCAAACAACCACTATTTTCTACGGTCCACGATTAACAACACTGCATCTAATTTATTTGTTATCTTATCCCTCTATGAATTTGTTTGTTCCATCCTCCTATGCTTAACTTGTTGATTTCACGAACTTATTTATGTGAAGGAACCAAAACAATTCAACGATTTCCTTAAACATCTTTGCAATTTCTGCCAAGAGAAAAACCTTCAAAGTGTCTGCGAATATCTTGCTGCTAAGGGACTCACACTGATCCCCAAAACAGAAGCTATAGACAGGTATTTTTTACATGATCTCTTTCTCTAATGATTTAATTTATTTTAAAGTTTATTTTTTTCACTTTACCATGTCATAATTGTTCTTTGTTTTCACAATACAGTGATGTCAGTGATGAAGAAGCCAAAAGTTTCTTGGTAAAATCTGAATCCAAATGTGATTAATTCCTAATATTTGCGCTGAAGCCTCCGAAGGCTTCAATTTTATGCTTTTGGCCGTATACACGAATGTACTGTAAATATTATTCATAATACCCAAGATCTAGATATTTGATTTCCTTTATGAAAAATTTAAATTTGCTGAAATTGAATTCCAGTTACATGTGCTTAATACCAAAAGAGCACTCTAGTTTTGGATAGAGGAATATATAGTAGCAATATGCACCATACGCTTGCGTTATGCTTATAAACATCGATCAATCATCTGATGCATTATGCTTATTTTTTTGATGCATTATGCTTATAAATAGTGAGTATTTGCAAGGTTGTAGTAGCTAATATACCGCCATGATAGTTTAGGCGGTTAATTTGGTACAATGCGAGGGTGAATTTGGATTGAAAAAAATAGGGAACAATGCGATCTTATTCTTTTTTCTTGTTACCTATTTGAGGTTAAGGCGGTGGGTTGAAACACTCGCCGTCAAATGGTGAAGGAACCGACAAAAAATGGAATAAAAAATATTCTAAACCCAAATCTCAAAATGTTGAATTGAGGAGCAATATATTGGGTTTATGACTGAGTCTATGGTGGGAGGGTTAGATAAGTCTCCCACCGTAGGTGAGGCCGAATACTTTTTTCAACCGTTGGACATTGAAGTTTTATGGTTGTTATCATACATCAACAACACCAAATACCTTTTATTGCATTTTCCTCTTCTCTCTCATCTCTATTCTCCTTTACAGCAATGTTAAATTTTCTGGAAAAAAAATAATCTACGGTGATAATTTTGAAGGAATCTCAACATCATAATTTATCTGTGACCTCTCCTCAGAGCCACCACCTAGCACCCAAACACCCCTTTACCTCTCCACCTCGTTGATTCCTTCTTAATCATTTCTACCCCAAACATAACAACAACAACAAAACAACAGTCATCTCACTCACTTTATCCTTTCAATTGTAAATTTTCATCATAAATATTGTGAATTAATAAGATTACAATTGTCCATAAAGATTGCAAAATAGAGTCTCTTATGGTCTCAACTCTCAAGATCTATTTGTCTCCCTTTGATAATTTTCAAGGAATTAATTAGTATTATTAATCAAAATTTTAATTATAATTTTAAGTTCAATCCCCAATCACAATTCCTCTTAACTCAATCGTAGCCATGAAGAACCAAAATGCCTCCATCAATTTTGAAAATCATGCATCAATTGACAATAAATTTAACTTATGAAATTAGGGTTGGCAAAGAAACCCATAAAACCAGAGTGAATTAATTGAAGCAGCATATCAAAAACGAAAGAAAAAACTATCCAGAGATGGAAACAATATGGGTTCTTGAACATAAACTCCCTCGCATAGAGATGGCGGTTGAACAATCTAGGTTCTTGAAAAAAGAATTGCAGCGAGTTATGATTTTATGAGCAACAACCCAAAATGGAGGTGATGGGTCCTTACGTCCTCCACTTGAGTTGACTTAAAAACAAAGACAAAATTGATAGAAAATATTTTAAGGATCACTCTTTAAATAATCAATTTAGAGGGACTAAAAACAAAATATGATATTACAATATGACTTCAAAACTTATTTAACCCTACTTATTTTTAAATGTAATGTTTTAAGAGTTTAATTTATCTTTTTAAAAGTTTAATCTATAATTCCTTGAAATATAGTGTAATTTTGATGCATGATTAGTGTTATTTTTTAAGCAAGTGATTAATGAATTTTAGCTATGGTTGAATTGATAGGTAATACTCGAGTTTGAACCATGACTAATAATTATTAGAATTTACTAAATTATCGATCAAACTCAAAGGGTTTAAAAAAAGTGTAAATTTTTTATACCATTATTTAAAATAGAAGATAAAAACAATAAAGTAAATAAAGCGAGTGAATTACGGGGGATTGCAAGTTAAAAATAATAATAATAATCATGTCATTTTACGTTTGATTTTTAAAGTATTCATGCTTGAAGTCCATCACTTTTTATAATTTGACGACTCCAGTTAATTAAACTTGTAAAAAAAAAATCATTATCATCAAATGTATAACAATTAAATCCATTTTAAATACGAAAATGATTTAATTTATTAGTAGAAGTTGTTTAGATGATACAAAAGTATTGTTGATAGGTAATGATAGTAAACAAAAAGTTATATTTAATAATTTACAGGTTCCTAGAAGAAGTGGTAGAGCTGAGAACAGTGAACTGGTTATATGCAGCTTATCTATCAGGAAAGTCTCTCATCGAACATACGCACTTAACTCTGTTACTTCTATTGTGATAGGAAACAGAGTAAAAATATCGTGTAAAAATTGCTTAAACACATTTTTACACAATATTGTGATTGTCAATTTGATGACTCTAGGAAACAGGGAAGAAAAAAACAATATTGTGTTTGATCCTTGATGAGATAACCAACATAATACCAGAACAATTGACGGTATGACTCTCACCGATATAAAAATATGGGTTTAACTCTTGAAATCGTTCATTTGAAAGGTAACTTTTACTCTAGTAAAATAAAATCAGATATTTTCCTGACGACTCTGTGATCAGTCTCATGTTGCAAAGAATATAAACTTAAGGATACCAGATTAGGATTAGGTAACTTCAAACCCACTTGGATTGGTCTGATGGTGTTAGTTTTGAATCTTGAAGTGTGCTTCTCCTCAAGGTTTTAGGTTCAATTCTCCCCGGTGGCAATTT
This sequence comes from Medicago ruthenica, assembly GCA_018208015.1. Taxonomy (NCBI): domain Eukaryota; kingdom Viridiplantae; phylum Streptophyta; class Magnoliopsida; order Fabales; family Fabaceae; genus Medicago; species Medicago ruthenica. The sequence continues at coordinate 40,470 of WNNG01000094.1, forward strand.
AGATGGGTTAGTTCAGCTTCTTCTTCATCAAAAAAAAAAAAAGATTAGGTGACTTCATGGAGGGAAATTTGGACCTAGATTCTCAGTTGTAAAGATACCACGTAGTTACACGCTGTAGTGGATCTCAACCTTAGTTTTAAGATCGAACGGTTCAGATTTCAAACACAGTTTTACAGTGTAAAGTGATCTCAACCACATATTTGAAATCGGACGACCCAGATCAGTTACAGCACCCTGCTGTAACTGTGGGAAATCCAATTCCAGGAAATTTATGGTAACTTTAGTGCATTTTAGGGTGTTTTATGAAAGAGAAATGATAGTTAAGATGATATAGAGTAATATTGGAGAGAGATAGAGTGAAAGTCATGGTGACTTTCCCTCCAAAAGTCACACAAATACCAACCCAAGGATACCTAAGGACGCCTACTCAGAAATATTGGATATTTTATAATAGAGTGAACCATCGTTTTCGTTTCGGAAAGTGACACTTGCTGTCTGACTCGTCTTTGGATCAACGGATTTATTTTTAAAAAACTCACTCAATGTTAACTTTGTTAGTCAAAATAGTCCTAAACATTAATTTGGTGTTAACTTTAATGATGTGGCTATTTATTTTTTGCCACATAATATACTTATTTGGATGTTCATGTAGGCAATGGACCGAAATGAATGAACAAGTTTTTAATTATTTTTAGAATAAAAATAAAAAACATTCTAAAATCCTAGCAAAATTCTTTCTTTCAGTTTTGAACCAGTTCATAAAAAAAAACTTTGAACGAAAAAATTAACATCATTATCCCCTTCAATCTCATAAACCCTCAAAATACCCTCTGATCCAAAACACAAATTAAAATTTCTAGACAGAGGTATTGGAGAAAATGAAATTATGATTAGTGCTAGTGATTGATGAAGGAATTGGGGGTGTTGGAGAAGATGAAAGATATCACATAATTGTCTTTTGGTCCTTTGCCTACGTGGACATCCCAATAAGCATATGATGTGGCAAAAAAATTAGACACATCATCAGAGCTAACATCAAGTTAATGTTTTAGACCATTTTAACTAACGAAGTTAAAATTGAAGAAGTTTTTAATAATTTTCGTTGATCCAAGGACAAGTCAGACAACGAGTGTAACTATTAGAGACGAAAATGAGGGTTTACTCTTTATAATATTTCAAAAATATTTGAATTAATTATATTAACCAATTTTTTGAGAAACTGAAGTTTCAATTTTCATCTTGGATATTAAATGTGTTATATCAGTTAAAAGTAATCGACTCTAATTGTTATCAATCTCACCATTAAACTTTTTTACTCTCATTTTTTTATATTAAAAATCAATCTTACCTTTTTCCATTCAATGTTGAGATTGACACTAACATAGAAACATGATAGGAAAACATTTGAGAGGATCCATTCCCCTTTAAACATACATTAACTTATTGGCTTTTGGTTTTATGACTTTAATTTATTCTATATACTGTTAGATTTATGATATCATGGTTATGACAATTTTGCATTATCATGATTCGGTTTTTAATTTTAATTTTTTTTTGGTTAACCATCCGATTTTCAAGAAAAAACCCCTAATAATCTAAAGTTCGGTTGAAAAGGTAAATAAAGTCTGATAAAAAATTTTAATCCAGAAATCAAACTTCTTCTAAATAATTCGTCCTTTGATGTTACTATCCATTTGCGCTTAATTGATTGGTTAATTTATTCGGTCTTTTACACATTGAAAATTTAAAGCATTCATATAATTCCATTACTTTATTTTCCATTAAATGAAAAAACGTTAATTATTGTAGATTATAGATAGATGTTGGCTAATAATTTCATCAATGTACCTTGGATTATATTTAAGACCCATTTGATGGAATGCCTGGACAAAAAGAACAAGTACCCTTTTGATAAGGGAGTACAAGAGACATGATACTCTATCTTTTCTCAATATATTTTTCTTTCACAAACAAATATTTTCTTTCTCATATGGGTTAACAGTGATTGTTATTCTCGTAAATATTATATTATAAAAAATGGCAATCTAATTTTGGATGTGCACATGATTTGCCTCCATGTTGACATCCTCATGCATATTAAAAACAATATGTCGTCATACTAGCAATATGTATGGACCCGTCACACAAATCACTTATTTATTGTAATATATAAAAGCATATCTTACCAGTTGAGTTGCCAATACAGAAATCAAAGCACCTTGAAATTTTTTAGTACCTTCTTTTCAAAGTTTTGAACATTGTGAACAAAAAAAAAAATATAGTATGGAACTTCTGCCTGAAGATTGTTTTGTACACATTTTATCATATATATCACCTATCGATGTGTGTAGGGTTTCTCTAATCTCCTCAGTTGTGCAATCCATGGCAGATTCAGATAATGTGTGGGAGAAATTTTTGCCACATAATTATCAAGGAATTGTTTCTAGGTTGTTGGATCCCCCATTGCCTTGTTCGTCAAAGAAAGAATTATTTGTCAGGTTATGTAAACCGCAACTAATCCACGACGGTAATAAGGTAATTTTCAACAGCATCTGTTCATTTGATAGTACTTTTGATTTTGTTTTAAATGACAAATATTAGTATATACTATTCATATATGTTATAGTGCTATGTAATGTTGGTGTTTTGTACCCACTAATAACAAGTGCATTAAGAATATTCCTTATTCATAAAATATTATATATTTTTTACAAATTATCTTATAACTTGTCTTACATATAAGTCAAGTCTATAAATGAATAACACACACACACACACACACACACACACACACACACATATATATATATCTTCTGCCATGCACGGTGTTTTTCTACTATTGAATAAATAATTTTCACCATAAAAATAAAAGGAATATAATGAGATTTAATTATTCAATTATGAAAAATAAGTTAACTTATACTTGGTGCAATACTAATTTGTTTGTTAACATTAAACAAAGCCACATATATAATATGCTTAACCGTAATTATTCAAAGAATACGAATTGTGTTGAATTTTTATGTAAAGGGAAGGAAAGAAAGGTTAGGTTAATTATTTATAATCCTATATCGATAAGTCACCCGATTCATTGCCTCAAGAGTTATCTAAGGATGACTTTAGATAACACTTTTACCTTTAAGTGTTATCTAAGGATGACTTTAGATAGCGCTTTAAACCTTAAGAGTTATAATAAGGGGTCTATGATAGCTCTTTGCACCTATAGTCGTTATAATATAAGATGGTAAATGATAGCGCTATGTACCTATAAACGTTATTACACATTGGTTTATTATAACGTTTTTTGTATATAAAAACTATTATAGAATATCCATATTTAATATCTGACACATCCGAAGTAAATACATCCAATAGAGAATGGAGGCAACAAACATTTGTAGTATAAATGCAATCATTGTTAACTTAAGGTTGCTTGTGTGTGCTCAGGCGGGGGAGCAAATATGAATTTAATAAATTCATATTAGTTGGAATTTACTAATATGAATCTAAATCCATATTTGCTCCGCTGCCTGTGGATACAAAAGTCACCAGTTAAGAATATGCGTTTATATCCTCATTCACTAATTAATTATCTATTGTGGGTAGGGGGTACACAAGTCACCAGTTAAGAATATGTGTTTATATCCTCATTCACTAACTAATTATCTATTTAATGTGAGAAACCGTGTTTTATTTTACATTATTTTGTTTAATTTATTCTTTAATTTAAACATTGACTGTTTGACACTTTATGTAAAATATATTTTTTGTTTTCAAATACGAGAAACAAGGTATACATTATTTTACATTGGCAATAATTGAAATCAAGTGTTTGAAAGTTATTTTTAAAAAATAATTAAAAAATGAGTTTATGTGGTGATATGGTGAATTTTTATTAGATGTCTGTGTAAAATTAATTTACACCGGCGGTGCATCACTATGTAACTCTATTTGTTTCACTATTTCTATACAAATTTTTTAAGAGTTTAATTGCTATGCACTGATAGTATAATTCTTTTTTACACATGCGTTCAATCAAATCACGTCATATAGGTATTTGTGGAGACAATTTAAAAACTAACCTATAAAAATGACACTTTGAAATGATTTGATTGGATATGTGTTAAAGAGTCTTATTGTATAAAATTAAATCCATATTTTAAAATAGAAAAATGAGTGAAAACAATAAGACAATTTTTTTTACCATAGGCAATTGAGTAATGACCTTAGTTCTGTATTTTCTTTTATGATTTTTTATTATATTAGACTCAAACCCATGCGATTCATGAGTTTTTAGAGTTTCATATATAAGTATCAAATTGAGTTTACTATTAGAAACCATCCACTACCATGTAATGAAATACGACAAATCGACAATGTTTTAAAAACTGGATGCGTTGGTATTAAATATTATTTTTTGGAAGTAACATTAAATCAGCTAAACCACTAGCGACTTAGTGGTGAAAAGGTTGAAGTGTTGTCATCTGCTACTGGGTTCAATTTCCTACATGTATATTTTTTCATGAAGATTATTTAAGCCAATTAAAAAGGGTGGAATTAGAGTTAAATCAACACTAATCAACATTTAATATAATAAAGATTAAACGAACCCACTTAATGGGAATACAATTTTTTTTTTCGAAGGAAGCAAATCAATGCATTTCATTATCTAAAAGATGCCAAATACATGACGGTACATCGTCATAAATAGTGGGGCTAGGATCTGATGGGGCTGCCCTCGTTAATTTGTGAGCGACCCCATTTGTTTGCCTCCTATTAAACTCGACATGAGAGTTTGGAAAACTATCCTGAAACAACTGTCTACAGGCGGTAATAATACAACCAAGTTCACTATCATCATCTACCCATGTATGAAAGGAATCGACAACCTGCTGTGAATCAAATACAAAGTCTACATTATCAAATTGAAGGTCTGATACCCATTGTAGAGCCGTGTGTAACCCAACTGCTTCTCCTATAGTAACATCACATAGAGGAGAAAACCAATCAGTTCTCGCAAGCACAAAGTCACCTGCATTATCTCGGATACACATTCCAAGGCCAACTCGGTTAAGAGAGGAGGAGAATGAGGCATCAATATTACATTTGTACCTACCTCTCGCTGGTTTTTCCCATCTAATCACATCTTGTCGGCTTGGCTCCTGATGATTCGCGACTGGAGTTAAGCCACATGCTTTTCTAATGATTTACGCGGACCTCCAATCCTCTAGAAGAGTCGTTGCCCTAGACAAACTTGAGTATTTGTCTCGATCTTTTGTTGCCATAACTTTAAGTTCCTCCTTTTCCAAAGGCTCCACATAATGGTAGCAAAAAGAGCACTTTGAGATGGACTAAGTGTTGATAGCATGGTAAATATCACCGCATCCATATTATAATTTTGCCTAAGAGCTGTGTCAATCTTGTCCCAAAGGTTAACCTCACGCCATATATGCATAGCACTAAGGCATTCTAATAAAACAAGGATACTATCTTCAAAATTGCTATCACAAAGCATACAATCTATGGGGCAATGCATACCTCTGCTGCTTAGGCGAGCTCTAGTAGGAAAACAGCCCCGACATACTCGCCAAACAAGATTCTTAATCTTGGGAGGGACTTTTAACTTCCAAATAAGGTTCCATCGGCCTGGTAAATGTAGATGAGAATTATCTGCAATTTCAGTAACACAAAGTTTATAGGCACTGCGCACCGAATACATACCATTCTTTTCTGCTTTCCATATTAACTTATCTTCAGTAACCAATCTATGGGGCAATGCATACCTCTGCTGCTTAGGCGAGCTCTAGTAGGAAAACAGCCCTGACATACTCGCCAAACAAGATTCTTAATCTTGGGAGGGACTTTTAACTTCCAAATAAGGTTCCATCGGCCTGGTAAATGTAGATGAAAATTATCTGCAATTTCAGTAACACAAAGTTTATAGGCACAACGCACCGAATACATACCATTCTTTTCTGCATTCCATATTAACTTATCTTTAGTAACCAATGGTTCTAATGGTGTATTTAGAATCAGTTGGGCCGTATTATGATCAAACAAATTATAGATCAAATTGCATTCCATACCTTGTGATGTTGATCAATAATGTCTTTCACTGTTGCATGAGCTAATGGCGCAAAGATGGGATTGTCATCTGCAAAGAACAATCCATCTTTAAGCCATGGTGCACCAAACAGAGGGATATTAGCTCATGTACCTATGCGTCATCTTGCACCTCTTTTCACAACCATTTTTGCGCTAAAAATATTTCTCCACACATAACTGGGGTTACTTCCCAACCTTGACCCTAAAAAATCAATGTTAGGAAAATAACGAGCTTTAAACAATCTAGTTACAAGAATATCAACATCCGTTTGAAATTTCCACCCCTGTTTACCCAGCATCGCCACATTAAAAAAGCAAGGTCCTTAAATCTCATACCACCATTATTTTTGTGAACATTCAATCTCTCCTAGGACAACCAGTGCATACCTTTTCTCAAAGAACCACCATGTCCCCACCAAAAAGCATTTATCATTTTTTCTATGCCATCTATCAATTTGTTAGGGAGGAGATATATGCTCATAATATAAGAAGAGATGGATTGGATTACTGATTTTATCATTACCTCTCTTCCTTCTTTTGACAAACATTTGCTACTCCAACTATTGATTTTGTACCAAATTCGGTCCTTTATAAAACCAAAAGTCGCTTCTTTGCTGCGCCCCACCATCGAAGGAAGGGCAAGATACTTCCCCGTTCCCATACAGTCCGGACACCTAAAGTGTTGGTGATGGAGTCTTTTAGAGAAGCTTCCACTCGGGTACTATAATATACTTCAGACTTGGGCAAGCTAATGGCCTGACCAGATGCAGCTTCATAAGTGGCTAAGATATCTTTCATCACTTGCGCTTCCCGTTTTTCCGCCTGAAAAAGAGAAAACAATCATCTGCAAATAAAAGGTGAGAAATGACAGGTGCATAAGTACATATTCTTATGCCATGTAAGTCTACTCTCTTATCAGCTTGTCTAATAAGCGATGATAGACCTTCTGCACATAAAATGAAAAAAACAAGACAAGGGGTCGCCTTGTCGTAGTCCCCGGACAGGTATAATCGGTCCCACCATATTATTATTAACAATGACAGAGTAATCCACCGTCTCCACACACATCAAAATCCAACACACCCATTGGTCCGTAAATCCAATTTTCACCATAACATCCTTCAGATAAAGCCAATCAATGCGAACATAAGCTTTGCTAATGTCAAGCTTAAGAGCAACATTTTTGTTTCTTACAAGCCTACTCACTTTCATATGGTGAACAACTTCAATTGCAATCATAGCATTATCAAGTATTGACCTCCATGGAACAAAAGCCGATTGGTTATTCGAAATAAATTTGTGGAGAATGTGCTTTAGCCGATTAGCTAGTACTTTTGCAAGCAATTTATACAAAACATTACATAATGCAATTGGCCACCAATCCTTCATCGACTTCTATTCTTCCCCTTTTGGAATCAACACAATATTAATGGAGTTAAGTGAAGGCGGGAATTGATTATTGTTGAGCCACAAACAACATTCCTGAAAAATATTGGGAAATAGACCAAAAATGTTGAAAAAATCCAGGATTAAATCCATATGGGCCAGGACATTTGTCCGGATGCATAGAAAACATAGCATCCTTAAACTCTTGAGGCTGAAAAGGTGCATTTAAAAAATTATTATCCTCAGTTGTGATAACAGTGTCAATAGCATCAATCACCGGCGCAAGGACACTATTATTTCGCAAAAATAAATTCTCAAATAGCCTCTCGCTAACTGACACATTCCTTGCTCATCATAAATTTTATCAACAACATCATTTTCTAAAGCAAGAATACGATTTACCTTCTTTCGAGAAGTGGCAGATGCATGGAAAAATTTAGTGTTAAGGTCACCATCTTTGTACCAATGAGCCTTAGCTCGCTGCCGCCAATATTTATCCTCTTGAATCATCAGCTGGGTCATTTTATTTCTCAAGCTTGTCAATTGGATAGGATTTGCGACTGCACCTTGGTTACGACACCGCAACAACTCACGCGTAGTTCTCTCCAATTCCTGCTTCAAATCATTTTTGTTTGCTTTATTCCATGAGCTTAAATCGTTGGGACAATTCTCTAACTTTTCAGCAATAGGTAAACCTGCAGTCAATCCCCAACTATTAGATACAACGTCACAAATACCTGGTTTGAGACACCAAGCATTCTCAAATTTAAAATTCCTTTTGGGTGGCTCAAAGTGGTGGGAAGGTTCCCTATTAAGGAGGATTGGGTAATGATCAGAAGCTGGCGCTACCAAGTTTTCAACCTTTGCATTAGGAAAAAGACTAAACCAGTCATTATTAGCAAATGCACATTCCAATCTTTCTTCTACTGCTCTCGGAGTACCTAAGCTTTTAAACCAGGTAAAATGATAACCCTCCATATAAATATCAATCAAACCTGCATAAAAAACAGCTTGGCGAAACCCGTTAATTAACCATCTTGCACGAACTAAACCACCTCTTTTTTCACGGGCATCTAATATATCATTAAAGTCATCTAATATACACCAATTGTATCAAAACAATTTGTGACAACTGCCTCAAAAAATCCCACAAAGCGCGCCTTCTATCTCCTTCGGGAAAACCATAAAAACTTGTAAATTGCCATTTTCCTCGAGACGGATCAATAACCTCAACATTAATGTGATTAGAAGAGTAATTCAACACATAACAATTAAAGGAGTTGCACCAGAAGAGTGCTAAGCCACCACTCCGACCATTACTACTAACAACTAAACAATTATCAAAGGCAAGCAAATAACGAAATTCTTCTGTTTTATTAGAGTGGACGAGAGTCTCAATGAGAAATAGAGCATCCGGCCTATAATGGCGGACTAGGTATTTTAATTTAGGAAGTACACCCAGGTTCCCTAGGCCTCGACAGTTCCATGACTCATTTTTTCTGACAATAATGGTGATCCCAACGAGCCATAACTGACCTCTTAAAATCGCACCATAACAAATCAAATAACACAGCAGAACAGGAAAGCAACAATTCAAACGAGTACACCACTCATGTGACAACACAAGAGACCATCAGATGAGTACTAATTCAAAATTTGATCAATTTAGCAACCGTTACAATCTCATTAAAAATAGAAACATAGGTACCCCATGATTGATACTGTTGTATAGCAACAAAAGTAAGTATTTTTATATCGTCTCCACAGAGACTAGTGCGATACCTCAAGCCGTTCAACAATCGTTATCGTTTTGAGTAAGGGTTTGTAAGATTGTTTGCATTTAAACTATTGGAATCTAAAAGCGGAAATAAAGACGACAACTAATAGGGAATAAAAGCGTTGATATCGGAGTTCCTCAATCGGGCATCGAAAATAATCTAATAATCATGCATATGAATTCTAGCGTTTTAGCGAAATTATCACGTATCACTCGACAACGTCATTCGTGTCCAAATGACGTCATGAGATCGATCGTATCGTTTAATAGACGATTTCCCAATCTATCAAACGATCCGAAAGCTTTACGTTCCGACACTTTAAGTGATTATCAAAACCAAATTCCATGTCTAGAATTTCTTATTTTGATAGAAGATTATTCTCACCAAAGATTTAAAAGTATTCGTCAATAACATTTAAATCAAACTTAATAATGAATAGCAAGAATAAACTCAATATCACAAAAGTTGCTAGGATCATATATTTAAAGATCAAAGATTACATCTAAGCTAGATAGAGTACCTCCAATCCCAACAAAGGGGAGTTAGTTGTTCATTTTCATGACAACTATACAAAAGTGTAAAGAAAGATGAAGATCCAAGCCTAAGTTCTTGATTTCCCAAAGAGTCTTAGTTGATTCCACACTTCAATCACTCTTGCTCCATGAAGATCACCTCTCTTAACCCTATGTTCTGTCTAAAAACTCTAACCTAATAATATTACTAAACTGTAATAATTATTCTTCAATAAAAGTATGAAACAAAGCTTAAATACTAAAAGCTAAAAGTGAACTCTCGCTCAGCGAGCTTCCATTCGCCCGGCGAGTTAAGCTTTCTTTGCCAGTGGTTTTCAGCCACGTCTTCAAATAGCATTAAACCGCCTTTGATTTCGCTGAGCGATGATAAATTCGCCGGGCGAGATCATTGCTTCCCCTGCTTCTGCAATTCCCTGCCTAAGCTCGCCATTCTTTCGCCTTTAGTTCGCTGGGCGAGTTACCATATTCAAATCTTCTTGTTTCTTTGCTCAAAACAAGTCCTGGCTTGCATTTTCCTGCACAAATGGATGGGGAAAGAAGTAAAAGCAATATTGGGCATTTGATCAGTGATTATGAGCTTTTCCCATGATAACTCGCAAAACAAGCTACTTAAGTGCTTAAATTAAATATGCTTTTTAACTCATTTCTGGCACTTATCACTCTCCCCAACTTAAATCTTTGTTTGTCCTCAAACAAAGGACTCAAAAGAAATGGAAAAATCAAGGCTTTGGACAAAAGTACAATACATGCAAAGAAATGAAAAGTTTTCAGATGACAAAATTCAAATGTGGATTGCGCGGGCAAGTATGAAGTTTCTCATTAATCTAGATATATACTATGAATATGACATAAGTCCTAAACACAAAATTCATATCATACAATGCAAATCAATAACATTATTAACAATGAACCACACCTAACACACTTCTTTGAAAGTAAATAAAACAAATTGAAATCATGAAGTGAGGGTTTTGAACACTCATCCGACAAATCTGCTTACATCCTGATTAAGTTATGTGTCCATCCAAATATCATCTCAAAAAGCACAAAAGCATAGATCACAAGGTCTTTGAGGGTTGTAACTTGGCTTGGTTTCCAAAAGAAACGTCATATGTGGGAAAAATTGAATTCAAATGGCCAAGCATAGAGGAACATTCTTTCTATTTACACAACTTCCTCCAAAATCTCATTATCAACCCTTGGTGAATTACAAGTAGTACTTTGATCTTGACAACTTTTTTGATTTATTGAATTTTTCTCTTTTTTTCTTTTCTTTTTCTTGGTTCATTTTCTTTCTTTTTTTCTTTTCTTTTTCTTTTTCTATTCTTTCTCTTTTTCTTGTTGTCAAGATCAATTTTCAAATTTCACCACTACTTGACATACAAAACCTCCCTTTTCTCCCCAACTTATTCAAAATTGTTGAGTATTTTGGTGTTGGCTGCATTGTTTGGCAAAACCAAGGTATTGAATAGAAGCATCTCCATATGTAGAACATTTCTTCAGTTGGAAGTCTTTCATTTTGAAGCTGTTCAGAAGCTCAAAATTACATCAGAAGCTGAATGCTCATCAGAAGCACTGTAGCACTTCAGAAGCTGATTCAGGTTCTGATGCCAGCGTTGACTTATGTTGACTTCATCAGAAGCTGGTTATTTTCAAGGTTTTTCTATGCGAATCTTTGCAAGATTTATTGAAGATTTATCCACGCATATGGCTTCTAGAATGTTGATTTATTTGGAGAAGATTTTATTGAAGATTTGGTTCAAAGATATGAAATTCATATTTTCCTGATATAATCTTTAAAAGATTCAGTACAGTTTTATTTGTTACATTATTGGACCAATCTTATTTCAGTAACAAATCAAATCAGAAAGATTAGTTTGTTATTTTATTCTGCAAGACTGAAGGCTATAAATAGAGGAGGGCTGCTGCTATTCAATATACGAATTTAGAGTTTAAGATCAGAGAATTGAGTCTTAGTGGTTTTTAAGCTTTTGCTTTATTTTTGTACGCCACTCATATGCTTTGAGTTGGTTTAGGATTGTTATTGAGTTGTAACTCATTCTAAGCCTCTAGGTACGAATGAAGTTGTGTTTTTGAAGTTTTTTGAAAAACTGAGTGTTTTTGATTAAGGGTTTCAGTAACAGGTTTGTTACTTGAATAGGAAGTTAGTGGTCTCTAATACTCAACGTGTTGGGTAGAATTCAAGACTAAGAGGAAGTTAATTGCTTAGGCTGGGAACTGGGAGTCAGTGTCTTGAGTCATAAGGATTAATTCCTATAGTGGAATTCCTTCCTGGATTGGTATCCCCCAGAGTAGGAGGTGTTTACTCCGAACTGGGTTAACAAACCTTGTGTGTTCTTTAGCTTTCCTGCACTTTTTATTTCTGCTATTTATCTGCTTTAAATTGTGCTGAGTCATTGTTCAGAACCTGTTTTGGTTCAGAACCTGAAATCTCTTAAGTATTGCCTGGCCAGAATTTCAAAAATGATACCCTAATTGAATGTTCCCTTATCAATAGGCAAGGGACAAATAAACATGATGGTTAAGGGTTCAAAATGAAGGTAAGAAAATCAGAATCAATTAGTGAGTTAACTATGAACTGGATTTTGAAAAACTTGGGCAAATTCACTAAGCAATGTGCTTATGAATATTGACAGTTCATAGTTAAGGATTTTGATTCATTAGGCTCAAATGTGGTTATCAAATACTCACTCTCTCACTGGGTAGGCTTTTTGTGGTCAAGTGTTTCTTCTCATTTTCAAAAAGAATGCCTTGATCATTTCAGTGCTTTCATACAATTCAAAACAATTATCAGATTTAACATAAAACAACCGAGTAAAACAATGAATGCCGGTCTCCTGCATATATGTAAAGCACTTGAGGATTCCTCACATTTAGGCTAGTTCTAAGTGGTTCATACATAAGCATGTTATCGCTTAAAACTGTATAAGATAAATTTGTGCCAAGTTCTAATTTCAAATTCAAGTACACACCTAGAAAAGCAAGAAACAAGTACCTTGGCTTTGCATTTTGTCACACATTTTATAACATAATCACTGTTAGTTGAGTAACAAAAGTAAGTATTTTTAAATTATCGTCTCCTCAGGGATTGGTGCGCTATCTCGAACCGTTCAACAATCGATATCGTTTTGAGTTAGGGTTTAGGAACTTGTTTGCATAAAACTAATGGAATCTAAATGCGGAAATAAAACGACAAGTAATAGGGAATAAAAGCGTTGGAATAGGAGTTCATCAATCTTGCATCGAATATAATCTAAAAATCATGCATATGAATTTTAGCGTTTTAGCGAAAATTATCACGTATCACTCGACAACATCATTCGTGTCCAAATGACGTCGAGAGATCGATCGTATCGTTTAATCGACGATTTCCCAATCGATCAAACGATCCAAAAGCATTACGTTCCGACACTTTATGTGATTATCAAAACCCAAATCCATTTCTAGATTTTCTTATTTTGATAGAAGATTATTCTAAACCTAGATTCAAAAGTATTTATCAATAACAATTGAATCAAGCATGAGAATGAAAATCAAGAATAACTTCAAAAACACATAAATTGCTAAAATCATATATTTGCAGAATCATGGATTACATCTAAGCTAGAAAGAATACCTCCAATCCCAACAAAGGGAAGTTAGTTGTTCATTTTCATGACAACTATACAAAAGTGTAGAGAAAAGATGAAGATCATAGCCTAAGTCTTGATTTCCCAAAGCCTTTGGTTGATTCCACAATCCAATCACTTTTGCTCCTTGAAGATCATAGCTTCTAGCCCTATTTTATCTCTTAAAACTAAATCCTAAATATTACTGAATGAAATTAAAAAGCTATCTATGAATTATTCTAAAAATTCAGCTTTTGCACCCTTTTATAAGTGTTATGTTAAAATGGACTTTGCTCTGCGAAGTCATACTTCGCTCTGCGAAGTCCTTTCTTCACCAATGGGCTTCTGCCACCTCAGCCTTGAACAGTTCAAACCGCTCTGCTTCGCTCTGCGACCAAAACTTCGCTCTGCGAAATCACTAGATGAGATTCTTCAGGAAATCCCTGCCTAAGCTCGCCAAGTGCTCGCCAAGTGCGCGCTGGGTGAAATTCTTCATCCTTCTCTTGGTGATTTCTTGCTATTTTCAAGTCCTGGCTTGCTTTTTCCTACACAAATGGGGAAGAATCAGGTATACAAAGAATAATTGGCATTTCTTCATAAATTTCATGCTTTTCCTAAGATAACTTGCAAAACAAGTAACTAAAAAGCCTTATAAAAGACATGAATTTATTCATTTCTTGCCACTTATCAAATACTCCCCAACTTAAATCTTTGTTTGTCCTCAAACAAAGGACGCTACAAATAAGGATACAAGCTTCAAACAACAAGTAAGATGCAAAACAGCAGAAGCAGAGGTTTAAACAAAATTTCAGACTGCATGATTCATATGTGATTTGCACAGCCAGTTCTGATGTTCCCATTAATCTAAGATTGCACTAAAACTTTGAAATAATACTAAACACAAAATTTATATCATACATCTCAAGTTAATAACATATTTATCAACGAACCACCTAACACACTTCTTTAAAGTAGATGAACAAATTGAAATCAATTGTGAGGGTATTGAACACTCATCCGGCAAATATGCTAACATTCCGATCAAGTTATGCGTCCATCTAATTATCATTTCTAAAAGCATAAAAGCATCGATCACAAGGTCTTTAAGGGTTGTAATTTGGCTTGGTTACAAAAGAATTGTCATATGTGGGAAATTGAATTCAAAAGGCCAAGCAAGAGGAACATTCTTTCTAATTACACAACTTCCTCCTTATTCAAACACAACTCTTGGTGATTTACTAAGGTTTCTTTGATCTTGAAAACTTTTTGATTTATTGACTTTTTTCTTTTTCTATTTTCTTTTTCTTGGTTTGTTTGTTTTTCTTTATTTTTTTCTTTTCTTTTTCTTTCTTGTTGTCAAGATCAATCACAAAATTTCACCATTACTTGACATTCACAACCTCCCTTTTCTCCCTAACTTAGTTCAAGATGATACCCTAATTGAATGTTCCTTTTTCTTTTTGGCAAAGGACAATAATCATGATGGTTTAAGGGTTCACAATGAAAGTAAAATATCAGAATTCGATAATGATTTAACTATGAACTGGATTTTTGTTACAAACTCCGGCAATTTCATTAAGCAATTGAGCTTATGAAAGTTGGCAGTTCATAGTTAACAATTCTGATTCATTAGGCTCAAAGGGGTTAACAAATACTCACTTCTCACAGGGTAGGCTTTTTGGTCAAGTGTTTCTACTCATATTCAAAAAATGCCTTGATCATGTCAGTGCTTTCATACAATTTAAAACAACATTCAGATTTAACTTAAAAGAATCGAGTTAAACAAAAAAAATGCCGGTCTCCTGCATATATACACATACTTTGAGGATTCCTCACATTTTGGCTAGTTCTAAATTGGTTCAAAGAATAAACATATTAACAAAACAAACTGTATGGTATAACTTTTGTATACAGTACATATTCTCATTCCAAGTTTAATCCTAGAAAAAACAGGAAACATGTACCTTAGCTTTGCGCAAATCAATCAAATCCTATCATTACCATACATCTGTGGCTGAATCATTCAGCTTTGGATCAATCCAAATTGTTGAGAAGATTTGTCATTTTTACTAATGATCCATTGCGGAAGCAGAATTTTTGACATTTAACGCATATTCATAAATTAAAAATTAACAGGCACTAATAATGATTCAAAAGCCAAATAGTAAAAGAGTACTTAACATAAATAACATAAAAAGAGAGTACAAAATACAAATAACAGCAAATACAAAAGAAGTCTTAAAAAGTACATTGAAAACATAATACAAAATAAAAATGAACAACAAAAGCATCAAGCAACAGCATCAAAAAGGGAGTGACTCAAGGTGTGCGAGCCTCGTCATCCTCTGTGTCCTCATCATCGCCATCATCATCAGCATCATCATCTCCAAGTCCTCCAGCAGCTGCACTGCTACCACCCCCCTCTGAGTAATCAGGCCTGTCCCCAGGCCAAGCTACATGAGATGCAAACATCTCAGATGTCGGTATCTGGAACGCAGGATCCGCTGGTCTGCCCATCTGCAACTGAAGCCTGTACATAGAGTCATGCATCATAGCCATGGCCCTATGATTTGAAGCATTATGCTCCCATGAAAAAGTGCAGGTATGGTGGCCCTGTGGTGCAGGTGGGGCTCGGGGTCGGGGTTGCTGTGCTCTAGACGCTCTCTTTCCAGTGCAATGCCTCCCAATATAGTCATCCGTAATAGGATTCTTAATCGTTTCAGAAATGTGGGGGGGTATCACTACACGTGCATCCCGACAGAGACCCATGATTAGGCCCGGGAATGCAAGAGGGCACATCTTCTTAGCTGGTGGTTTGATGCCACTCTCTATCACAATCTTAAGTTCCTGTGCGATCACCCTAGCAACATCCACCTGTTTGTTAGCGAGGATGTAATAAATCAGTGGGGTGACATCTAATGTCGTGGAGGAGGTGTGGCTTTTGGGTTTAATGTTGTGGACTATGAGATGGAATATAACCTGTGCCGGTGTGGTGAGGTTATTCTTTAAAGCTTTGGTGGGCTGTCCAGATGAGTTAAGCTCATAACTCTTCCCGGATTGAAATATGGTTTGGGCAAAAAGGTTATGATTCCAGTTACCCCTGTTTTGGTGCCTATGAAATGCACATAATTCATCATTGTCAAGCTGGAGGGGGTTTTCAAGGTAGTTGTTTATGGCCTCGCGGTCGAATCTAATGATACGACCACGAACCATAGTCTGATAAGTGAATTCCTCCTCAGGATCAATAGGAATAGCATTTGCGTAGAACTCCCTAATGATGTTGTAGTTTAGGTTCAAGGGAGGGTTTACCAAAATTCCCCAGTTGTGGGAATTGATCAGATGCGCTATTTCCCGGTATGTGCCTTGCTCGTTTATGATAAACTGCCTTTCGGCCCAGAATGTTCTCTTGAGCAGCTCTGCATACCTCTCCTGGTTGCGGAGGCTTAGGAATCTCGAAGCGTCAAAGGCCCCTTGTGGCCTTAATCCTGAGGATTCGGCTCTGGGTCGCTTTCCGGTTGGTTGCTTTGGTGCCATCTATGAGAAAAGAAAAATAAAACAACAAACATAAGAAAAGGCATAGGCAAGATCATATTAAACAAATTGAATTGAAAAAGAAGCATAAAACAAAATTCTGTTCTGTTCTGTCATGGTCGCTCTGCGAAGCTGAGTTCGCAGAGCAAAGTTGCGTTCGCAGAGCAAAATTGAGTTCGCAGAGCAAAGTTGAACGCAGTGTTCTGGGTTTTCCAGAACAATGGTCGCACTGCGAAGCTGATTTTGCTCTGCGAAGATGACAGAAAATGAATTTTTGTTTTACACAGCAACTACCCCTAAACCTTAAGATTTCAGTTCTGATGTTTTTCCTTCTACCCAACATTAAATTTGTAACATGATACAATATTTAACCCCAAACTTAACCCTAATCTTAACCCTAATCTTAACCCTAAATTGAAATTTAAAATGCAAAAACCTACCCTAAATCACATTCAATCCTATCATTAATCAGAAATAAGAAAAGAGAGAGTAGAATTCGTACCTTGTTTTTGCTTGCACAAATAGAAAGAATTAAAACACGAATTTAATGGAGATTGGAAAGATTTGTGAAAAATGGGTATGTTTTAAAATTTTAGGGTTGTTTTCAAATGTTAATGAAAAATGGAGGTTTTTGGGTTACTTAAAAGTAACGGTTGAGTTTGTGGATGGGGAGTGTGATGGGTGGTTGGGAGAAGTAATTATGGTTAGTGGCTTTGAAAATTGCAATTGACAGAATTCGCAGACTTCGCACTGCGAAGTACCTTGGCTCTGCGAACCTCAGAGTTAGCTTCGCAGTGCGATGTAAACCTTGCTCTGCGAAGTTATCAGACTCTGAAATGTTCGCAGTGCGAAGAGACTTTGCTATGCGAAGTCATCAGACTCTGTAATGTTCGCAGTGCGAAGAGACTTTGCTCTGCGAACATGACAGGTTTTGAAATTTTTAAAATTGCAACTTTTCAACAAATTTGTCATTTTTATCTTCACCTATGGATTCTAAAAAGCAGTAATAAAGCATAAATACTTACAAAGTTGGGTTGCCTCCCAACAAGCGCTTGTTTTACGTCGTTAGCTCGACGCTTGATTTGTTAGGGTGGCCAAAATGAGACGAAACGCACATCAACCTTTGTATTCCTTTGCTTTGGGAGGAATTCCATGAACTTGCAGTATAGCTGATGTGGAGTCCATAACCTCCCTATCCAGAATATGTTGAGCAAGGAACATATGTTATCTATTACCAACTCAAATTCGGCCTTGCTCACTTTCATCCCCTCCTTTTCACAAGTTTCTTCCTTGTTAAGAAAATGTTCCGTCTTCTCAAAATCTATCATTTCTTCACTACCAACAACTCTGGCCTCTTCAGAATCTGACATTTCTTGAGGAAGTTCTATTTCATGTGGTATTTCTAATTCTTTCACTAATTCCCTAATACCACATCCTTCAAACATCGTTTCTTCCTCACTCTCATCAACATCATCTCCAACAATCTCTCCAAATTCCAAAGTGGATTGATTGTTGGTATGAACATCCATGATTCTTGATGAAAAATTTAATTGCACTTGCAAAAGTTTCAATTGGATTGATAATGCTCTCAATCTTTGGTCGGTATTTTGCATATTGATCATGGATTGTTGCATGAACAAATTCAAAGTATTTTCCGTTCTTAACATTTGTTCATCTTCAGACGGATACTGTTGAAATTGTTGATAAGATTCATACTCGTATGGATTATAGAAGTTGAAATAATCATGATGATCAGCCATGATTTCTTTCAATGTTGAGAATCTGAAACAAGTATAACTAACAAGAAAATTTTCTTTGTATAACAAAGAGGGTTAATGCACACACAGATTTATACTATACAAAAGATAAGAAAGATATTAACAAGATATATACAAAAGCTCAAAACAATACTAATTATTGCGATGCTCAAAATATCTAAACACTAATCCCCGGCAACGGCGCCATTTTGTTAGTTGAGTAACAAAAGTAAGTATTTTTAAATTATCGTCTCCTCAGGGATTGGTGCGCTATCTCGAACCGTTCAACAATCGATATCGTTTTAAGTTAGGGTTTAGGAACTTGTTTGCATAAAACTAATGGAATCTAAATGCGGAAATAAAACGACAAGTAATAGGGAATAAAAGCGTTGGAATAGGAGTTCATCAATCTTGCATCGAATATAATCTAAAAATCATGCATATGAATTTTAGCGTTTTAGCGAAAATTATCACGTATCACTCGACAACATCATTCGTGTCCAAATGACGTCGTGAGATCGATCGTATCATTTAATCGACGATTTCCCAATCGATCAAACGATCCAAAAGCATTACGTTCCGACACTTTATGTGATTATCAAAACCCAAATCCATTTCTAGATTTTCTTATTTTGATAGAAGATTATTCTAAACCTAGATTCAAAAGTATTTATCAATAACAATTGAATCAAGCATGAGAATGAAAATCAAGAATAACTTCAAAAACACATAAATTGCTAAAATCATATATTTGCATAATCATGGATTACATCTAAGCTAGAAAGAATACCTCCAATCCCAACAAAGGGAAGTTAGTTGTTCATTTTCATGACAACTATACAAAAGTGTAGAGAAAAGATGAAGATCATAGCCTAAGTCTTGATTTCCCAAAGCCTTTGGTTGATTCCACAATCCAATCACTTTTGCTCCTTGAAGATCATAGCTTCTAGCCCTATTTTATCTCTTAAAACTAAATCCTAACTATTACTGAATGAAATTAAAAAGCTATCTATGAATTATTCTAAAAATTCAGCTTTTGCACCCTTTTATAAGTGTTCTGTTAAAATGGACTTTGCACTGCGAAGTCATACTTCGCTTTGCGAAGTCCTTTCTTCACCAATGGGCTTCTGCCACCTCAGCCTTGAACAGTTCAAACCGCCCTGCTTCGCTCTGCGACCAAAACTTCGCTTTGCGAAATCACTAGATGAGATTCTTCAGGAAATCCCTGTCTAAGCTCGCCAAGTGCTCGCCAAGTGCTCGCTGGGCGAAATTCTTCATCCTTCTCTTGGTGATTTCTTGCTATTTTCAAGTCCTGGCTTGCTTTTTCCTACACAAATGGGGAAGAATCAGGTATACAAAGAATAATTGGCATTTCTTCATAAATTTCATGCTTTTCCTAAGATAACTTGCAAAACAAGTAACTAAAAAGCCTTATAAAAGACATGAATTTATTCATTTCTTGCCACTTATCAATCACACACCTGATACTTTGCTCAATGCTTTGGCTTTCGCTTAGCGAGCTTATCAGTAAGCTTCGCTCAGCGAAGTAATATCTCGCTCCGCGAGAATGACAGATTTCAGAATTTTCAAAAATGCAGCATTTCAAAAGACTTGTCATTTTTAGCTTCACCTATGGTTTCTAAAAAGCAGTAATAAAGCATAAATACTAACAAAATTGGGTTGCCTCCCAACAAGCGTTTGTTTTACGTCGTTAGCTCGACGCCTGTTTCGTTAGGGTGGCCAAAATGAGACGGAACGCACATCAGCCTTTGTATTCCTTTGCTTTGGGAGGAATTCCATGAACTTGAAGTAGAGCTGATGTGGAGTCCATATCCTCCCTAACTGCTGTTTGATGAACAAGGAACAAATGCTATCTTTTACAAACTCAAGTTCTGCCTTGCTCACTTTCAGCCCCTTCTTTTCATAAGTTTCTTCCTTGTTAAGAAACTGTTCCTTTTTCTCAATATCCATCACTTCTTCACTATCAACAGTTCTGGCCTCTTCAGAATCTGACCTTTCTTGAGGAAATTCTACTTTGTGTGGTATCTCTATTTCTTCTACTATTTTCCTTATACCACATCCTTCTAACATTATCTCTTCCTCACTTTCATCAACATCTTCTTCAACAATTTCTCCGAATTGAAAA
This sequence comes from Medicago ruthenica, assembly GCA_018208015.1. Classification (NCBI taxonomy): domain Eukaryota; kingdom Viridiplantae; phylum Streptophyta; class Magnoliopsida; order Fabales; family Fabaceae; genus Medicago; species Medicago ruthenica. Next base: position 61,335 of record WNNG01000094.1, read on the forward strand.
GTGGATTGATTGTTGGTCTGAACATCCATGATTCTTGATGAAAAATTTAATTGAACTTGCAAAAGTTCCAATTGAATTGATAAAGCTCTCAATCTTTGGTTGGTATTTTGCATGTTGATCATGAATTGTTGCATGAACATATTCAAAATATTTTCCGTTCTTGACATTTGTTCATCTTCAGAAGGATAGTGTTGATACTGTTGATAGGATTCATACTCGAATGGAGTATAGAAGTTGAAATAATCATGATCATCCATGATTTCAATTATGTTGAGAATCTGAAACGAGTGTAACTAACAAGAAAATTTTCTTTGTATAACAAAGAGGGTTAATGCAAACACAATTCAACAATGTACAAAAGAAAACAAAAAATATTAACAAGATATATACAAATGCTCAAAACAATACAAATTGTTGCGATGCTCAAAATATCTAAACACTAGTCCTCGGCAACGGCGCCATTTTGTTGTATAGCAACAAAAGTAAGTATTTTTATATCGTTTCCACATGGACTAGTGCGATACCTCAAGCCGTTCAACAATCGTTATCGTTTTGAGTAAGGGTTTGTAAGATTGTTTGCATTTAAACTATTGGAATCTAAAAGCGGAAATAAAGACGACAACTAATAGGGAATAAAAGCGTTGAGATCGGAGTTCCTCAATCGGGCATCGAAAATAATCTAATAATCATGCATATGAATTCTAGCGTTTTAGCGAAATTATCACGTATCACTCGACAACGTCATTCGTGTCCAAATGACGCCGTGAGATCGATCGTATCGTTTAATAGACGATTTCCCAATCTATCAAACGATCCGAAAGCTTTACGTTCCGACACTTTAAGTGATTATCAAAACCAAATTCCATGTCTAGAATTTCTTATTTTGATAGAAGATTATTCTCACCAAAGATTTAAAAGTATTCGTCAATAACATTTAAATCAAACATAATAATGAATAGCAAGAATAAACTCAATATCACAAAAGTTGCTAGGATCATATATTTAAAGATCAAAGATTACATCTAAGCTAGATAGAGTACCTCCAATCCCAACAAAGGGGAGTTAGTTGTTCATTTTCATGACAACTATACAAAAGTGTAAAGAATGATGAAGATCCAAGCCTAAGTTCTTGATTTCCCAAAGAGTCTTAGTTGATTCCACACTTCAATCACTCTTGCTCCATGAAGATCACCTCTCTTAACCCTATGTTCTGTCTAAAAACTCTAACCTAATAATATTACTAAACTGTAATAATTATTCTTCAATAAAAGTATGAAACAAAGCTTAAATACTAAAAGCTAAAAGTGAACTCTCGCTCAGCGAGCTTCCATTCGCCCGGCGAGTTAAGCTTTCTTTGCCAGTGGTTTTCAGCCACGTCTTCAAATAGCATTAAACCGCCTTTGATTTCGCTGAGCGATGATAAATTCGCCGGGCGAGATCATTGCTTCCCCTGCTTCTGAAATTCCCTGCCTAAGCTCGCCATTCTTTCGCCTTTAGTTCGCTGGGCGAGTTACCATATTCAAATCTTCTTGTTTCTTTGCTCAAAACAAGTCCTGGCTTGCATTTTCCTGCACAAATGGATGGGGAAAGAAGTAAAAGCAATATTGGGCATTTGATCAATGATTATGAACTTTTTCCATGATAACTCGCAAAACAAGCTACTTAAGTGCTTAAATTAAATATGCTTTTTAACTCATTTCTGGCACTTATCACTCTCCCCAACTTAAATCTTTGTTTGTTCTCAAACAAAGGACTCAAAAGAAATGGAAAAATCAAGGCTTTGGACAAAAGTACAATACATGCAAAGAAATGAAAAGTTTTCAGATGACAAAATTCAAATGTGGATTGCGCGGGCAAGTATGAAGTTTCTCATTAATCTAGATATATACTATGAATATGACATAAGTCCTAAACACAAAATTCATATCATACAATGCAAATCAATAACATTATTAACAATGAACCACACCTAACACACTTCTTTGAAAGTAAATAAAACAAATTGAAATCATGAAGTGAGGGTTTTGAACACTCATCCGACAAATTTGCTTACATCCTGATTAAGTTATGTGTCCATCCAAATATCATCTCAAAAAGCACAAAAGCATAGATCACAAGGTCTTTGAGGGTTGTAACTTGGCTTGGTTTCCAAAAGAAACGTCATATGTGGGAAAAATTGAATTCAAATGGCCAAGCATAGAGGAACATTCTTTCTATTTACACAACTTCCTCCAAAATCTCATTATCAACCCTTGGTGAATTACAAGTAGTACTTTGATCTTGACAACTTTTTTGATTTATTGAATTTTTCTCTTTTTTTCTTTTCTTTTTCTTGGTTCATTTTCTTTCTTTTTTTCTTTTCTTTTTCTTTTTCTATTCTTTCTCTTTTTCTTGTTGTCAAGATCAATTTTCAAATTTCACCACTACTTGACATACAAAACCTCCCTTTTCTCCCCCAACTTATTCAAAATGATACCCTAATTGAATGTTCCCTTATCAATAGGCAAGGGACAAATAAACATGATGGTTAAGGGTTCAAAATGAAGGTAAGAAAATCAGAATCAATTAGTGAGTTAACTATGAACTGGATTTTGAAAAACTTGGGCAAATTCACTAAGCAATGTGCTTATGAATATTGACAGTTCATAGTTAAGGATTTTGATTCATTAGGCTCAAATGGGGTTATCAAATACTCACTCTCTCACTGGGTAGGCTTTTTGTGGTCAAGTGTTTCTTCTCATTTTCAAAAAGAATGCCTTGATCATTTCAGTGCTTTCATACAATTCAAAACAATTATCAGATTTAACATAAAACAACCGAGTAAAACAATGAATGCCGGTCTCCTGCATATATGTAAAGCACTTGAGGATTCCTCACATTTAGGCTAGTTCTAAGTGGTTCATACATAAGCATGTTATCGCTTAAAACTGTATAAGATAAATTTGTGCCAAGTTCTAATTTCAAATTCAAGTACACACCTAGAAAAGCAAGAAACAAGTACCTTGGCTTTGCACTTTGTCACACATTTTATAACATAATCACACACCTGATACTTTACTCAATGCTTTGGCTTTCGCTTAGCGAGCTTATCAGTAAGCTTCGCTCAGCGAAGTAATATCTCGCTCTGCGAGAATGACAGATTTCAGAATTTTCAAAAATGCAGCATTTCAAAAGACTTGTCATTTTTAGCTTCACCTATGGTTTCTAAAAAACAGTAATAAAGCATAAATACTTACAAAATTGGGTTGCCTCCCAACAAGCGCTTGTTTTACGTCGTTAGCTCGATGCCTGTTTCGTTAGGGTGGTCAAAATGAGACGGAATGCACATCAGCCTTTGTATTCCTTTGCTTTGGGAGGAATTCCATGAACTTGAAGTAAAGCTGATGTGGAGTCCATATCCTTCCTAACTGCTTTTTGATGAACAAGGAACAAATGCTATCTTTTACAAACTCAAGTTCTGCCTTGCTCACTTTCATCCCCTTCTTTTCATAAGTTTCTTCCTTGTTAAGAAACTGTTCCTTTTTCTCAATATCCATCACTTCTTCACTATCAACAGTTCTGGCCTCTTCAGAATCTGACCTTTCTTGAGGAAATTCTACTTTGTTTGGTATCTCTATTTCTTCTACTATTTTCCTTATACCACATCCTTCTAACATTATCTCTTCCTCACTTTCATAAACATCTTCTTCAACAATTTCTCTGAATTGAAAAGTGGATTGATTGTTGGTCTGAACATCCATGATTCTTGATGAAAAATTTAATTGAACTTGCAAAAGTTCCAATTGAATTGATAAAACTCTCAATCTTTGGTTGGTATTTTGCATGTTGATCATGTATTGGTGCATGAACATATTCAAAATATTTTCCATTCTTGACATTTGTTCATCTTCAGAAGGATAGTGTTGATACTGTTGATAGGATTCATACTCGAATGGAGTATAGAAGTTGAAATAATCATGATCAGCCATGATTTCAATTATGTTGAGAATCTGAAACGACTGTAACTAACAAGAAAATTTTCTTTGTATAACAAAGAGGGTTAATGCAAACACATTTCAACAATGTACAAAAGAAAACAAAAAATATTAACAAGATATATACAAATGCTCAAAACAATACAAATTGTTGCGATGCTCAAAATATCTAAACACTAGTCCCCGGCAACGGCGCCATTTTGTTGTATAGCAACAAAAGTAAGTATTTTTATATTGTTTCCACATGGACTAGTGCGATACCTCAAGCCGTTCAACAATCGTTATCGTTTTGAGTAAGAGTTTGTAAGATTGTTTGCATTTAAACTATTGGAATCTAAAAGCGGAAATAAAGACGACAACTAATAGGGAATAAAAGCGTTGAGATCGGAGTTCCTCAATCGGGCATCGAAAATAATCTAATAATCATGCATATGAATTCTAGCGTTTTAGCGAAATTATCACGTATCACTCGACAACGTCATTCGTGTCCAAATGACGTCGTGAGATCGATCGTATCGTTTAATAGACGATTTCCCAATCTATCAAACGATCCGAAAGCTTTACGTTCCGACACTTTAAGTGATTATCAAAACCAAATTCCATGTCTAAAATTTCTTATTTTGATAGAAGATTATTCTCACCAAAGATTTAAAAGTATTCGTCAATAACATTTAAATCAAACATAATAATGAATAGCAAGAATAAACTCAATATCACAAAAGTTGCTAGGATCATATATTTAAAGATCAAAGATTACATCTAAGCTAGATAGAGTACCTCCAATCCCAACAAAGGGGAGTTAGTTGTTCATTTTCATGACAACTATACAAAAGTGTAAAGAAAGATGAAGATCCAAGTCTAAGTTCTTGATTTCCCAAAGAGTCTTAGTTGATTCCACACTTCAATCACTCTTGCTCCATGAAGATCACCTCTCTTAACCCTATGTTCTGTCTAAAAACTCTAACCTAATAATATTACTAAACTGTAATAATTATTCTTCAATAAAAGTATGAAACAAAGCTTAAATACTAAAAGCTAAAAGTAAACTCTCGCTCAACGAGCTTCCATTCGCCCGGCGTGTTAAGCTTTCTTTGCCAGTGGTTTTCAGCCACGTCTTCAAATAACATTAAACCGCCTTTGATTTCGCTGAGAGATGATAAATTCGCCGGGCGAGATCATTGCTTCCCCTGCTTCTGAAATTCCCTGCCTAAGCTCGCCATTCTTTCGCCTTTAGTTCGCTGGGCGAGTTACCATATTCAAATCTTCTTGTTTCTTTGCTCAAATCAAGTCCTGGCTTGCATTTTCCTGCACAAATGGATAGGGAAAGAAGTAAAAGCAATATTGGGCATTTGATCAGTGATTATGAGCTTTTCCCATGATAACTTGCAAAACAAGCTACTTAAGTGCTTAAATTAAATATGCTTTTTAACTCATTTCTGGCACTTATACCTTGTGTCAAAGTATATAAGATGGCAATTGGAAGTAATAACAATCCAAATCAGATAAACGAAGAAGGCAAGGGAATAAACAACACTTTAACACTTAGGTTAAATTATATATGATGGCAAATGAATGGAATCATGAGTCATAAAACACGATCAAAGAAAGCAAGGGAAATACAACACCTTTTATCTCTTATATTGAAATATATATGAGAATAATTGAAAGGAATCACGGAACCAAAACATGATCTGCGGCGGCCATGGAAGTAGCAGCACTTTAATCTCTATGAAGAGGAAACAAAAACGTTCAGGTGAGTAGATTTCTCACCAAACGATGGCAGAATCCCTCACAAGGGGAGCGGCGGCATCTAATGGGAATACAACTAGGATTATTGTTTTACGCTCCACCCAAAACACTTATTTACCAGGGATCTTCTTTTCCCTTGCAATATTTTTTATTTTATCTTACGCATTTTCGTTTTAACTGAATAACAATATAATCATGATTTGATTTCTAATGTGGCTACTTAGTAGTGATTGTAAACATTTTGATTGAAATAATTTGCACTTAAATCACTATCATGGGTTAAACGTGAATAGAAAATTAAATCAAATGACTGATATGTGAATGCAGTCAATCCAAGTTTGATAATAACAAGCTTAATGAAAGAAGAATTTTCTTTATGATAAAAAACATAGAATGTCAATAATCCGAGAACATTTGAGTTTGCAACTACTAGCACCATTTATGATAGTTTTAATGATATATCTGAGAAGATATACTAATACTTTGCAAACAAAAATAGACAATAAAGCATATTTAAAAAAAAAAAAGACAATAAAGCAAGAATTTTTGATGTTGTAGCAATCTGCATCATTTATGATAGTTTTAACTATACCTTGTCAATGAAACAGATGTTCTCAATTGAGAAAACAACAGGCAAAATATGTTATTCGTTGAGTGCAAGGCAGCTTTCAATTACATTTCGAAACAACCCTCTATATTGGTCTTGGAAACAAGTTCAAGGCACACGGTTTGTGCATCATCCTATTTCTTTAATTAACAAGTGTTATATATATATATATATATATATATATTCTAGGGTATGGGACAATAACCTCCATTCACACACAAAAATAATCAAATTTGTTCCCTTACTTAAATTTAAAAATATAATCTTAGTACTTATATCAGTTGATCAATTTTTTTATAATTAAATATGTTTTTAGTCTCTATAATTATTTTAAATTTTATTGTTAGTTGATGTATGACTGCATTTACTTTCTAATTTCTTTGAATTACAAGAATGACTTTCTAGTCCCTCTTAATTTATCGAGTAATATGAAATTGAAACTAAAAATTAATTTTTTTTATAAAAAGAGACATAAAAAGAGATGTATGGGTCCAATATGTGATTGAAAAGTGAACATATTTAACAAGTTTCTACCCCTATTTGGGGTTTTGTGTGTAGGTTTGCAGAAGTTGCTCAACTTAGAACCATTTGCTGGCTACAAACTAGAGGGAGCATAAACAATGAAATGTTGTTACACCCATATAAAGATTGCCTAGGATCTTATACGAGTATTAAAATTTCGTACTGGATGCATTAATGTACAATACAGAAAAATATCTCATATTATTACATCACATAAGTAATAATACATCCAACTGTTAATACATATTATCTTGATAATTATACAACAAAGGTACAACATCTGAATACAGGTAAACTAAAACATCACGGAAACCGGCACGCTCAATCCAAAGCTTTTTCCTTACCCTTGCTGTGTGCAACCTGTCAACCTGCATCAGAAGGAATGGGATGAGACATAATGTCTCAGTGAGTTCCACCCAACCCACTGTTGGCAACCTCAGGGAACCTAGGGTCGCCATGCCTACTTTTGGCAATCTCGGGGGAAACCTATGATCGCCAAGCTTTAATCTTAGCCATAGAGGGTTTAAACTGCCTGAACCTGATAACTGTATAGTCGTGAAAACTAGACTATATCCTGACAACTTAGTGATCGAGGGGACACCTAAGATCACCACCTGATACCTGCCTGATGGTATTTACTGCCTGATAACATAATAAAATATAAACTTATACATATTATGTTAGATGTTAGCGTGTAACAAACATTATTATCTGAGTTCATTTTATGGAATGCCCCCGAGTGGAGTAACCCCGAAGCACATTCCCCTGATAACCGGTGAAAATTCCTATCTGAGGCTAATCACCGGACTCCTCTTATCGTTGTGTGGACAACTCTCTCGATGAAGTCCCATCCGACATAATCCGGAGTCTGCTGAACACAACTTAACTTGTATGTAGACAACCCTCTCGGAGAAGTCCCATCCGGCATAATTCGGAGCCTGCTGGACATGTTAACTTAGTCTTATAAACTTACGTGTGGATAGCCCTTTCGGAGAAATCCCATCCGGCATAATCCGGAGTCTGATGAACACGTATAAAATATACTTATCATAAGTTATTCATGTATATCTGATACATCATCTAATCTTATGCATATCTAATACATTCATCACGTTATTAAACATGTGATGCTTAACCTATAATATAAGGTTCTTAACTTATCGTTCTCATAAGCCACTTAATCATATTGGGAAACTAAACCCCCTTATGCCTATCTGAGGCCTTGAATATGAAAATATTCCTTGCACTTGTACGCTCAAAAGAGTACATACTAATCTGCTTAGTTAAGGGAAACTTGAAAACTAACCCTTAACTACTTTATAACTTGTGGATTAAATACCCATCTCTCTGTATAATACCTATCCTTATCCTAGATTAATCCTTGAAGGTTCATGAGTATCCTTACCCCAAAGCATATCAAAGATCATTGGCATGGTACAGTTGTTTGTAATAAAAATGCCATTCTGGACAAGTTCGCTTTGCGACCCTGGGCGTCGCTCTGCGATCCCTGCGTCTGAACCTTCAGACTCTGGCAGGCAAGTTCGCTTTGCGACCCTGAGCATCGCTCTGCGATCACCTGCGTCTGAACCTTCAGACTCTGAAGTCAGCTTCTGAAGCTTCGCAGAGCGTCCAAAACTTTGCTCTGCGAACTCAGCTTCTGATCACTTCGCAAAGCAAAGTCTGGGCGATGGCTAGGCGATGGTAGACAGTGGCAAAACTCTGCTACTTCGTTTTGCGACCTGAGTGTCGCTCTGCGGCTGTAGCAGAACATAGAATTTTCCTGAAAATAGTTTCAATCTTAAAAACCTTGGTACCCAACTGTCCAGTGATCTTTGAAAACATGCCAGGGACTCATTTTTGAACATTAAAACATACTGTAATCAAGGATTAAACAGGATCTAGCATAGTATCAAAAATAGGGGAAAAACTATCTTTTTCCTAAACCTTAGCAATTTGTTATGAAACTCACACAAAACAACCCACAAGGGATATTGCTACTCTAGGGAACTCACTTAGTATTGTGCTGTTCTTGACAGGCTTCCCTTACCAAACCCTAGCTTGGTCTTACTTTTCCTTAAGCTTCCACTTACTTCAATTTCCCCAAAACTTGCTTGCAATTTCACGAAATCAGTGGAGATAACTGGTGGATCTTAGCTGCTGTTGATGACCGAATTCTAGAGAGAGAGAGAGGGAGAGAAAATTCTGATTTTAGTGAGAGAAGGAATGGCAATAATGAAGAATTTTCATACTTATCCCTATTAATACCCCTTCCTCTCATAATTACAATTTTGCCACTACTCTCTCTTAATTCTTCTGACACTGATAAGAGTTACGTCTGAGCAGGATATTACAAATGTTGTCACCAAAAACAATGTATGGAGCATATCTAAAAGTGAAAATTGCAGATTGTGCTTATGGTTTAGAATTGTTACCATGTATACGTTCAAACTGTAAAAGAAATGGGAAAGCCTCTTGTCTTTGCAATTGTGAGCATACTGATGAATGGTTGGAGATTGAGTTAGGGAGTTTCTACACCGAAAAAGCTCAAATTCAAGAGGTGAGAGTGTGTCTCAAGGAAGTCAAACACTACAAGAAATCATGCAATTTCACAGGGATTTTTGACAGGGCCATGATCCCTTGGCAAATATCCGAGGGGCAAAGCCAGGAAACCCCTGAGAAATTGCATTTGCAAACTTTACGTAAACCAGGGGCATGCCCCTCGCAAATTGCATGCATTCCCTGGCTTTTATTTGGGCGGGAAAACAAGATTCAAAACGGGGGACATGTTGCAGGCTGGCAGGCAAGAAGACAAAGCTTATGCGTGGGCCTACCCCTCAGAAATTGCGGTATCTCTGCATTTTGCAGATGAAGTGACAAAGCACTGCCAGCATCTCTGAAAAGCTGCCATCCGAGGGGCTTTCTCCTGGCAAAATGTCCCAAAGCCCTGGCATGTTTTCTGACTTTTTTGACCGTTCAGAGCCTAGTCTAGCCTAGGAAAAGACTGAGTCTTGCGAGGGGTCTATATATGGCACAACAACGTTCATTTTGCAGCATATTACACTTAGACAAAATTTCATAACTTAGAAAAAATTTCAGTAGTACAATTATCACCATATTACACTTACAAAAAATATTTACTCTTCTCCACCTTCATTAAACTTCTTTAATTTGGTATAACTCTCTTCACTTGTTATAATTTTATGTTTATATTTTTTATTACTTATTTACTTATATATTTTCTATGTCATTTAATTTGCACCAGTGTCCAAGTTTGCCTCTTGCGGTTCTTTACCAACCTTGCTGCTTTCTGGATCTGTTATTGTCATCAACCTTGCTGCTTCAACAAGTTAGTAGTTTTGCACTATCAGTTTTTTTTTAGGAACAAAATGTTAAAATAAGAGAAATTGAAATTAGGAAAAAAAATCGAAATTTTAATGTTTATTTTGGGATATTTATGCTATTGTTAAGGATATATGTTGTTACATGATGTCTCAAATTATTTGTGGAATATATGTATCTGTGCTGATTTTCGTTTGAAGAAAAGAATGTTGTTGAATATATGTATTTTTTGGTAGATCTGTGGATTATATGTATAATTATAGTTCTAGTGTTATTAGAATGACAAAATATACAAGATCCAACAATAAGTTTTATAATGCATACTGTTTTTTTTTATTTAGAACTGTTTTTTTTGAAAGAATTTATTTAGAACTGTTATATTTAAAAAAAAATATTTACCACTGTTTTTTAATTAATTAATTTTAGAGAAAACTGATGTTTTTTTTTAAAACTATGAGATAATATTTTTAATTTAGAGAAAATAGTTCTTAGTGACATAAATAATTAAAACTAAGAGTTGTAATCTTTATTTTAAAATTAATAATAAAAAACTGTTTATTAATGTTTTATATTAAATCTTTTTTTAACACTCATTATAATAAAACTCTTTATAATGTAAAAAAAATAGGTATAAATTGACTAAATGTTGTGTTAAAAAAGTAGTTTAGAATATACATGTTTTTTTAATTTTCGAAATTCAAAAAAAGAGTTAGAATATTAAATTGTAAATTAATAATAAAGTTCTTATTTTAAAACCGTTTTCTATTTTAATTTAATTTAAAAAAAAACAGTTTTTTCATTATATTGTAGTAAAAAATATGTTATTTGAAATTAAATGTATTTTTAAATCAAATTTGTTGTTTTAATTAAAATACGAGCCTAAAAATAATTGCACGTAAAGAAATTACGCACGTAAAGAAATAATGTTGATGGAAAAAAATACGCGCGTAAAGAAATTACGCGCGCAAAAAAATGTTTCGCGTAAAAAAAAATTGGCGTAATAAAATTCCGTGTGTAAAGAAATAATCTTGATGTATAGAAATTACGCGCGTAAAAAAAATTTGCGCGTAATAAAATTCTGTGCGTAAAGAAATTACGCGCGTAACGAACTATTAGTAGTGCTACTAAGCAAAAAGATGGATTACTAATCATGAAGTAGAATATGTGAACGTTGTAGTTGAACTTGCAAAAGATGGAGTATTATCAGCATTATCGTAGTTGTATTTTTAACTACTTTTTTTTTAAAACAATTAAATAAAAAAAGTTTAAAAATGTTTTTTAAAATAATTTTAAATGATTTATAATTTTAAAATTATTTTCAAATAAAAAAATAATTTCAAAATTTTTTTAAAATAATTTTAATAATTATATTTAATTATTTTTTATTTTTAAAATAATTTAAATTAAAAAAAACAACTAAAAAACGTTTTTTAAAAATTATTTATTATGCATTTCGCCAGGGGTTTGCCCCTCGCAAAGCTCCTGTCATTGTTTTGCGTCAGACTGCCATTGATGTGACAAGTGACAGTGCAGTGCGTCAGTCAGTGCAGTGCGTCAGGAAGACAGACATTTGTGTCATACATTTCGCCAGGGCTTGTGCCAGGACTATTGCCAGGGGTTATGCTAGGAGATTTGACAGGGGTGGCCCCTCACAAATTTGCCAGGAGCTAAAGCCCTGACATAGCAATTTCCAATGACCAGCTTTACGAGTGTTTCTGCTCCTCGCAAAAGCCCTGGCAAATTGCAATTTCCCAGGGCTTTTCGCAATTTCTCAGGGATTATGCCCCTGGCAAATTGCAAGTTTTCTTGTAGTGAAAAGTGTGCACTTAAAAGGTGGATTAATTGTTGATGGAATTGAACTAAGTCCAAAAGCTTATAGGTCATAACATTCTTAGAAAATTGCTCTTCCCACAAAAAAATTTGCTCGCTCCCAAAGAAAAAGACGAAAATACCCCATAATGTGGTTGTCACAGACCGGGACAATGCTTTGATGAATGTTGTTGCCAAAGTTCTCCCCGAAACCACCGGTTTACTTTGTTATTTTAATATTGGGAAGAATGTAAGGGCTAAGTGCATCACGGATGGTAGAGTCAAAGCGAAGCCGAAGGATGTCAAAGTTGATGGTAAAGAAGTGAAGGAAGTGAAAGAGGCGAAGGCAAGTGAAATTGTTGACAAAATCATGGATGCTTGGAAAGATTTGGTTGAATCTCCAACGGAGGATGCATATGCAAGTGCGGTAATGCGATTCAAAGATGTATGCAAACCATATCCAAAATTCCTTGACTATGTTCAAACCACAAAATTGAACACTGTTAAGAAAAAATTTGTGAGGGCATGAACGGATAAATTCTTGCATCTTGGTTGTAGAACCACCAACATTGTTGAATCGACTCATGGAAAATTGAAAAAATATTTGAGGAGTAGTGTGAGGAGTCGTACCGTCTTTGAACATAGATACAAAGGAGAATTTTTGTACTCCGAGTTGGAGGGTTATGTATCTAGACCCGCATTGTGCTTTATCTTTGACGAAGCAAACCGTTCCAAGACATTCGACTTTGCCAAGAAAGATTGCAGTTGTGTTCAAAAGACATCGTATGACTTGCCTTGTGCATGTATTATTGCCATGAAGAGAAAAGAAAAATTGTCTATTTGATTGGATGAAATAGAGCCTCATTGGCAAAGGTTAAGCGTATGCGGAGAAGAGGTTGATGATGACTTTTCGGTGATGGAGGAGTGAAATGACATTCAAGAACGGCTCAAAAAAGCCCCTTACAAGATGAAACTCCACATCAAAGAGATGATGCGTCAACTTGCATTTCCGGAAGACACAATGTTTTCTCCACCTCCAAGAAAGTTGGTAACCAAGGAAGCACCTATAAGGGCGAGGCCTACACTGAAAGAATCATCCACGGGTCGAATCCTCTCTACATGGGAGCGTGTTGATTCATAAAATCCCGATAGTCAATCTTCACATGCCAAGACAACATTTCCAAAGAGGAAAAGTGCACGTTTAGACAATTCATCCCGCACACAAGCTTCAACCTCTACTAGACACCCGGATCCGTATATTCCGAATTTACCATACATAACACAATTCCCAAAGATCATGAAACCTTTCATTGAAAATATTGTGAATGTTAAAGGAGATGGTAATTTACGATTTCGGGTCATAGCTAGACACATGAGTATGGATGAGGAAAATCATGTATTGGTTCGTAGTTCACTTATTCAAGAGTTGAAAAACAATAAGAGTGACTATTTGCCTATATTTGGTTCGGAGAAGCGTTTTCAATACATCTTGAATGGTTTACACCCTCCAACAAATAGTGGTGGAATTGCATACAAAGATAAGTGGTTGACATTACCGAATATGGGTCACATTGTTGCAACTTGCTACAATAGAGTCGTTGTTCAATTGGTTTCGACCGTAAGAGGTATATGTGAGACATATTCCCAATCCAAGATGCTCCGTCACTTAACCCACATTCCCACATCTTGTGCCTTGGCTTAATTCCCGGCCACTGTCTTCATGTTTATGTGAAAGATGGTTGTCCATTACCACCGCCTTGTATGGAGTGGAAGATTCACAAGATTGGCGTGGCGGAGCAATGAGAGTTTGCATTTATGGATAGACAAGTTTTGTTCAAAGACCTCATGTCTAAGGAGCCGAAGCTGCCGAAAAAACCAACAAATCAACTCAATCCAATATATTGTGACATTCCCACTCCGGAAAAACCAAAAGGAGAATTTGAAGTAATTGAAGAAGATGAAGATTATGCACTATCACTAGCTAGTTAGATAGGCTACAACACTTTTTAGTCGGTGTTCTTCCTTTTTTTGTCGATATTACACATACATATTTTTTGTGGTCGGTCGATTATATAATGCCAATTTTTGTCCAATATGTAAATAAGATTATATAAATATATAACATTTTTTGTGATGGATACAACATTTTTATTCGTTATTTTGTTGGTCGCATTTTATAAAATTATATGTCTCTAATTATTCAACTATTTATTTATTTTGTGAAGTGAAACATGTCCCAAGACAAAGTTGAAGCTCATGTCCGATACTCCCACGTGAAGAAGACGGTTAAAGTCTATTTAACCCCAACCGACAATACTAAAAATCAATTATTGTGGACGTATGACTGAACATACACGAAGAGTTTCATCTTGGAACCTCAAGTGATCAAATCTTCTCGGTTGCAAAATGGTCATTACTAACATTTTAGTAAACAATAATCTTTCCCTAAACTTTCATAAACAAAATTGGTGATTCACCCTTTCACCGAAACAATTATGAATCCTATAAGTAAATTAAACAAGTAAAATATATGAAACACAAAAAAACTGAGTTGAACAATACAATATCACAAACAATCATCTTAAAAATCCCAAACTATTTCATCAAACTATAAGCAAAGTAAAATGTAAAGACACGTTCTGGTTCCTGAGAAACATGCTTGAAATGAGATATGCAATCAGCATAAGTTTCAATCTGGCACAAAAATGAACATAGTAGATTATTACGGATGATGAACAACAACATAAAATACTTTATAATTTAAGAGAACGTACACTTATTATGCTTGTGTAGGGGCCTTCACTCGAGTAGTTACAATCCTTCTATCATTCTTGAAAAAAGGACAACTCAGCAACCTAAGAAAGACATGACAAAACAAGTGTCAAAAGCTAGCTAGAAATCAAGGCTTGATATGATAGTATTAGTATATTCAAAAGATATTATTATTTACCTTATTGTAGAACCTATTGATCTTCCACCCCTACCTGCTGAGACGTCACATTTGGGCAATCTTGGATATATAATACTTGCAGGGATGTTACCCATTCAGGTATAGATGCAAGATTGACACAATATGTGATTCTTAGAGTCTGTAAAGTGGTAATGTGCTGAAGCCCCTCAGGTAAATCTTTCATTTTTTGGATTCCATCGAATGTCAACACTTTGAGGTTCGCAAGTTCTTTCCATTTCATGCTGTAACAACCATCTTCATCATTGCATGGATCAAACTCCTCGCAACTGAAGATACGCAATTCGCGCAGTGTACTTAGATGTTGAAAGACTCCACGGAGAGATTTAAAATTGGGTATGAAATCAATATGAAGATACTCTACTTTGGAATGATTAACTGCTTGTTGTAATATCTTCTCTGTGACATTAAAAAGATATACATTCCTGATATATGTGTGTTGTGGAATTGAAACTAGATTATCACAACCATTAATCAATAGGCAGTCAAGACTCTCAAACTGATGACAACAACCCCTTGAGATTTCTTCTTCGCTACAGTTACACCATCCTTTAAGATTATTTAAATTTTTAAGAGTTATTTTTGTGAGTGACGCACAAAATGATGATGAGTTATCACTATTGTTATCATTGACTATGTACTCTAGGCAAGGCAATTCAAACATGCGGAGGCATTTGACATGCAACAATGAGACTTCGAAAAATTGCAATCTTGAACAATTGGATAACTTCAATTCAACCAAATTTGTTAATAAATTGGCCAAATTAGACAATTTCACACCACCAAATCCATATATTTCTATGACCTTGATATTGGAGTGCAGAATGTCATGTAGAATTATATCATCTTTTTCAAACTCATTGCCATCACCAACAGTGTCTTCCTTCCAATTCAATGACAATTCATGAAGATGCGACTTCTCTATTAAATTCATATTTTTAGCTTCTGTTGGACAATGCCTCAAATGTTCCAAGCCTTTTATCTTGAGTCGTCCCCTCAAATTATGTAATCCTCCTAGCTCACTAGGTTTAGCATTATCTTTAGAAGCCGTATCTAACACAAATAGTGTCAGTGTTTGAAGATTAGTCATCTTTCCTATTCCACGTGGCATAGAAGTTAAGCATTCACAATAATCCAACTCAAGATGTCTAAGACTTACCAACTTCCAAATATCTTTGGGCAACTCTCTCAAGTTATTACAATGATTAAGTAAAAGAGTCTCCAAGTTAACTAATTGAGTTATAGACCTTGAGAGCTCTTCAACCTTATAACAACAAGAAAGATCAAGATACCATAGATGATTCATCCTTCCAATACTAGATGGAATCTTATTTGACTTTATGTGAAGATTCAGCACACGAAATCGTCTAGAACTTGACAGGATGGAATTACAAACAGACAATTCTATTGAACCTATATAATAACTCATTGGATTCCCATTTTGTGGTAATAAAAATGTCCTTAATTTGTAAGCATTGAGAAGAGAAGTTGGAACTTGCCAGGAAGAATCCAATTTAAAGCCAAGAGAGACATGACGGGTTTGTTTGTCAATATGCTGTCCATTTTCATTAATAACTAAAAGATAGTCATTTCTTGAAACAGAACTTGCCAGATCATGCACAATATCATGCATTTGGAAATGTACACTGCCCTCAAAAATAGTGATATTTTGAAAGAAAGATTTATGAACTAAATCCATGAAGTACTTATCACCAATATCTTCTAAACTTGTACTTTCATCTGATGACTGAACAAACCCTTGTGCAATCCAAAGTCGAATCAATATTGTTTTCTCAATGAAATAATCTTTTGGAAACAATGAACAAAAAGCAAAGCACTTTTTCAAATGAAATGGTAGATGATCATAACTTAGTTTGATAAGCTGAAAAATTTTATTATCACCTTGCTCATCAATCTTCATAAGATCTTTGTTCTTGAATATTGACCAATCCTCCTTCTGCATGGAATACATTAAGCTTCCAATGCTTCTAATGGCGAGAGGAACCCCTGAACATTTCTTCACAATTTCCTTGCCAATTGACACCAATTCCTCATTCTCTAGTTCTCTATCATTCTCAAAAGCTAATTGACTAAATAAGCTCCAAGATTGTTTTTCATCGAGACCCTTTAAATTGAGGCTAGAAGATGTACCACTTGCCTTGGCAACCTTCTCACTTCTTGTGGTGATAATTATTTTACTTCCTTTTGCTCCGCCTTTCAGCAGTGTCATCAATCGAAGCCAAAGATCACGATCCTCATTCCAATTGTCATCCAATACAAGCAAATATCTTCTGCCTTCAACTTTTTCGCGGAGTTCCGATTGCACTTTATCCATCTCAACATTAGTTTGAGATTCTATGATCTTTGCAGCAATAACTTTTACATCAAAATCATCAGAAACACAAACCCATTTTTTCAACTCAAAATGTTGTTGCACTTCTTTGTCATTGTATACAAGTTGAGCAAGCGCAGTCTTTCCAAGTCCTCCAATTCCAATTATAGAAATAACTGAAACATTCTCTTTCACATTGTTGTTAGTGTTAAACAACAACTCTATCAACTCTTTCTTCTCCTCGTCTCTTCCAATAACTTCTTCCACACGAATAAAGGAATGAGTTTCTCTTTGTTTCAAAACTCGTTGCTCAGGAGTGCGATTTGTAAAATTAAAAATTCTCTTGTCAACATTAAGGGCCTCAATTCTCTTACTAAGTTCCTTAATTTTCTGAACCATTTTGTAAGAAAAGAGAAGCTGGTTGGATGATGAGAAGAAGATGTGAAACTTTTTAGCCTTCTTGTTACTGGTCATCACTTGTCGCCTCAAGTCTTCAGTGTTGAAGTCATCAAGCAAGTCATCGGCATCTTCAAGAGCATCTTTGAGCTTTTCCAGCCAGAGTTGAACTTGATGGTTGTTGGTTCTCTGCTGCTTCTGCTGCTCCTCTGCATCCAAAACCACAGCCTTGATCTCAGACATATTGTTCACCAGTTTGTCAAGATCATCTCTCATGTTCCAGCATTCAACAACTATTGAACTCAGCTTCCCGATCATCTTCTCAATCATGTTGAACAGAATACCTTCAGCCATTTTTCTCTCAAGTGGATAAGGTGCACAAGCTTTTGATAGATTGAATTCACACAGTACAATTTGTGAGAGTGTCGTTATAAAAGTTAAAGAGATATGATATAGTTTACAAAGCGTCTGATTTTTTTTAAAGCAAAAGTGATATTCAAGAAATCAATCATACTTTGTGTATTTTTTTTATTTTTGATAAATAATAACCATAGCAATAATTAAAGGAGCGATAATTGATAGACAAAAGAAACAACGTACTAGCAAGCACTAGCAAAAGCAACAGCAATAATTAAAGGAGCAATAATGGATAGATACTGTATGTGCAGAATATGATATATTCTTTTTTTTTTAATGAGAACCACGAGTTCTAAAACTAGATAGTAACATATTAACCATCAATTGAAATTACTATGAGTCATGGGGTCACAAATTCAATACAAGGGTGAACTAACAAAAGATGTGAGGCCTATGCAAAAAGCATATACTGTTAATTGGATTTAGAATAACCATCAATTGAAATTAGATTATAACAATCATGAATCCGTAAGTTTTCAAGACTCTTAAACTGATTACAACAACCCCTTGAAATTTTTTCTTTGCTACACCATCCTTTAAGATTATGTAACTCAACAAGATCTATTTCTTTGAGTGATGCAGAAAAGGTTGATGACCTATCCGCTATAGGCAAGGTAAAATATCCATAATTTTAATTCAGTCAAATTTGTAAATAAGCAATCAAGATGTCTTACTAGAAAAAGCAAGGAACAATAATTGATGATAGACATACAAGAACATCATCTTACTGGCAGAAACAATGATAAATCTTGGACACAGCCCCAAATATATGAGTTTCTACGGCACACTCTTAAATTAAGGTGTACCGGTACATCTGTTTCATAAATTAATAAATTAATTATTATTTTATGTAATAAATTAGTTATTTGTCAACTTTTATATTTTAGAAAATATCATTTCATAATTAAGAAAAAAATATCTTTTGATTGTTTATAAGAATCATACTATTTTTTTAGATTTTATCGTAAAAAATAATCGATATTCACTATTATGGATAATAAAAATTAAAAAAGTTAAATTTAGTTTCGCCGACACTTTTGATAAATAAAATTTAGTTACTATAATTGTAAACGATAGAAAACAATTTTTTTTCTCCCTCAAAAAAATAAAATATTTTTTTTAAAAAATAATTTATTTAACTAGTAATTTAAATATGGGTATACCAATACACTCGAATTTTTGAGTATTCCATAAAAATTGCCTTATTATTATATTTATTAAATTAAACCGTCAAATTATTTTGTTTACACACCATAATCTAACATGCTATGCAATTTTGTTTTGACCACATCATTTAAATTCTGATGTCACCTTTCAAAACATAGCGAACCAACACTATTCTTATTCTCTCTCGCCACCCATTGTCTTTGTTGTTACTTGTTAGGTTCTCCATTCACAAATATCTATCTATTATATTACTTTAGGATTCTATTTTGCATCAGTTTCAATCACCCATTCTAATATACACATTTATTTGAAATGCTGAATCTATTATAATTATTAGGCCACAAACGGTCACTATATTAATATTTGTATTTGTTAAACATTATCATTAAGTACCCTTACTATTACTATTTTTATGAATCCCCACTATTAGATTATCAATCAATTGTGCATCTATATATATATATATATATATATATATATATATATATATATAATTGAGCTTCAAGGGAATTTTGGGTTGCAATATATTTTTGGCACATCTGGTTTCTTTTCCAAAGATTTGCATTGATTGCATGTTTATATGAGTCAAAAGCACACACAAATAATTTTTCTTTGCAAATTTTCATTGCTATTTTACTTATGAGTTGAATATAGGCACAAACAGTTTTGTTTTGTTTTTATTCTTTTTACTTTCTTCTTTGATGGACAAATTGTTTTTTGTTAAATGCTATTCTCTTTACTTTCCTCACACATTTAACTATCTTTTTGTATATTTAACTATTTGGATGTGAGAAAAAACAGTGTTTTTCCTCTTTAAATTGGAAGATTCAGAGGAGTGTGGTGTAAAAAAATGGAGGAAAAAGTAACTCTCAACTCTTCCTTGCATATATAGACCTCAACTTTTTCTTAGTCTTTCATTTAACTACAATCACATAGTGCAGCTTAAAGTAGATCAGAAAAAACAATAAACATGTCTTCTAATACAACTTAGTGTTATAACCACATTTTGGATTCGATCAGATCAACTTAATCTACTTGAAATTGAAATCACTCACGTAAGCTTTTGGATTCTCTAAGTTTCTACTTTGTTTATTAGTTACTTATTAATGTTTCTTTGTACACTCCGCAGCAATTGGATATGGTTTTGATTTGAACTTAGTTAATCTTGTATCTTGATCCTTAATCTGAATTATTTATTGTGCTATTTATTAATCTTGTAAAAGATGGTGATCTTTGATGATTATGCTCTTTAATTTACTTTGGAATCTACCTTATTGTGCTTGCTAAACAGACTTTAAATTAGCTAGCTTAGTCAATTGGAAAGAAAACTATACCTGCTATTCAGTATCAGTATATTTTAGTATTTCCATTTGCCTTTGGTCTTTTTATTATCATCAATAACATAGTTTTGATTTTTGAAGCTCAATTTTGTTTGTTGCATTGAATTTGCTGTGTCTTTTATAATTTTTTCCTTTTCTTTGTAGGTTGCTGCAATCTTGTTGTTAGAGCTTAACAGACTCAGAAAAGAGGATATTAGGAAAAGTTGAAGGAATATTTAAGGTACTTATTCCAATTTACCAAAATATTGATACTTGTTTAGGGATTATGTATGTAAGATTGTAACTTGTATGTTTTCTCCATTTTTTTTTTAGGTAGTAGTATTATTACAAAATTGTTGTTTTTTTAAAATTACTCTAAAGAACTCAAGTTGGGGCCGATAAGCCTCTTTGTTAGAAAATTAAATCAAGCATAAACTTGAAGTTGTTAGAAGCATTCTAGAACACAAGTCTTGGCCATGAAGGACTTTCTCATCACCACCGTCTGGGATTTTGCTTAATGCATAACAAATTACTTGTTTAGTATTTATTATACTTACTTAGGTGTTAAGATACTTGGAATGTAAAAGTAAGCTAAAATACATTTAAGTGCCTTTTTGTGCTTCCTGAAATCACGTTTTGATATTTCTTTCAAAATTTAATTTTTTTTCTTTTCTAGAAAATTCAAAATAAATCTTAAACGCGATTTCAAGAGGAAAAAAAAGAAAGTCATGTGTATATGAAAAGGACAACAATGTAGAGAAGGATGTGAATGAGAATGGATGAAGCATAAAACACAGACATTGGTAAATGAAGTGAATCTAATATGGAAAATGGTCTTCATCTAACAAATTAATCAACGACCCTTCACAATTGTTATAGGTTTTTTTATAACAAATATTAGTAATTAGTGGATGTGTACTAATGTTTGTTTCTGAGATCAAATTAAAGAACTCTTACTTAAAACTCCATTACAATGTCTATTAATTCACCAACTAAACTACCTATACGGAACTACAATTGTTATATGTTATGTTGACCATGACAATGCTTAGGGGCCGAATGAAAAAGAGTTAGAAGACGATCATTCCATATAAGTCAAATAATTTTGACGGCACACGAGAAATACAGAGGATGATAAAAGAAATCATCATCAGAGATGAAATTTCATCTTTGCCTTGGATAGTTTTAGTTTCAAGTTTCTCTGAGTAAAGTTGTCATTGCCTTGGACGTTTGAGACCCACCTAAGACCTTATAGACTTTACTAGTTTACTTTTGACTTTTTTCCACTCAACAACAACTCACCATGCACGAGCAATCAAAGTGACTTTTGACTATTTACAACTCACCACTCAACAACAACAACTCACCATACTCCAACAACTCAACATGCAACTTTTTACTTTTGACTTTTTTTCAACACACTCTCTTTGATCGATTAAAACTCACATGAGTCCCACCAAATCATGTAGGATTATAAATTTGATGGGACTCATGAATATTAACCAATCAAAGTGAGTATATTGAAAAATATATGTTGAAATGTGTGTTGTTAGCATTTCACTTTAATTCTCTCTTTTCTGCTTCCATTTACTAACTCATTAGCTTTTCAATCCTCAGCTGGCTACGGTATGCTCATTTCAAAAGCTCAACTTCATTGTTACCACACTGATCCGCCCACCGAGAAGTGCTACTGATTCTTCCCTTTCTTTAGATCTTCTCATAAGGTGCATGCACTCTAGATTTTGCTTTCAAACCACAATACTTGTACTAACGTAGAACATTTAAACTTTTTTTTTTTAATGTTTTTTATTGTTTGACAAAATATTTTTTCTTTTTAACTCGTATCTAGTGTAAAGAGCGACTAATTCGAAAGACTCAATCTCACCGTTTACTTAGAGAGCCATTGAAAAGAGAACACGAGCCTCAAGTCAACACCAGATCAACCGACCAACCTAAGTGGGTAGACAAAGTGTTTTCTTTAGGGTGTGTTTGGTTTGGAAAAGAAGTTGTAAAAAGAGAAATAGGTAAGAGAGAGGTTGAGAAGAGATAAAGATGTGAAAAATAAAGGAGATTTGAGATATTGTTTAATTTAAGAGAAAGAGAAAAGAAATAGGGAAGAGAGAAGTGTACTTTTTATAGAAAAGTGAGAAAAGAGACATTATCTTTCCTTTGAAAAAGATGAGTATACCCTTGATTAAATTTAGTTAATTTTAAATTAAAGTGAACCCATACACTATTTAATTTTTATCTTTGTTTATTTAATTTAAAATAAATACAATTTAAACGTCAGATTTTAATACATTTTTAAAATGTCTCAGGTTCTTTATTTTCTTTTATAAAAAAAAAAAAAAACAACACTTTTTTGGTTAATATAAACATTAAAAAACGGACTCACAAGGCAAACATAATCATCAGGCATATAACGAATGGCAAAAGCGACTTTTTATATGAAAAAATCAGAACAGTACACTCTCTCCTGCCATTCTTCACAATTTCTTCGCTGGTTTGAGGAGAAAGCATAATGATATGGGGCCCACCACTTTTTGTTCTCTCTTCTTAACTTCTCTTCAAACCAAACAAGAGAAGTTTGCCTCTTCTCTTCTATTTCTCTCTTCTCTAATTCTCTCTTTCTTATTTCTCTCAAACCAAACATAGGCTTAATGTCCAAAATTACATAAATATGTGTCTCTTTATCAAAATTCTAGTAAGAGGAGTGTTAAAAACACTTTCTTTTATTTATCACTCATTTATTTATTGGGTAGAACTTATATGGATCACACCACTTTATGTGGAATCTATTTCTAAAATGTAGAATCTATTTCACTTTATAAAAGAGTGTTGGAGAAAGGGTTAAAAAGAGGGCAGTCCTTACCTAATCACCTATCTTGTTTTGTCATGAATCTAATTATCAATTGGAAAGCTCAACTGTGCATGCACACGATGGGAATTGAAACTCATCAGTATGTATCTCATAATTGGCTTAATTTAAGGCTAACACCTTTTCCAAAAGATTAAAAAGAAAACCTTTGATCTTCTTGTAGTTAATGAAGAAGCCTTTTGCAGTACTGCTACTTTTGAACTGCAAAGATTAACACATACTAATCAAATTGGCGAATGGATCCCAAAATGGAAGAAAAATGGTTAAAGCACTACAGTAATCACCATAAGATACTACTTGTGGGAGAGGGTGATTTTTCTTTTGCATTATCTTTAGCTAATGCATTTGGTTCTGCTTCCAACATAGTAGCAACATCTCGTGATTCCAAAGGTACATTGGGTTTGATTCTCCAATGCAATATACTATCTCATATTT
Organism: Medicago ruthenica; assembly: GCA_018208015.1. Classification (NCBI taxonomy): domain Eukaryota; kingdom Viridiplantae; phylum Streptophyta; class Magnoliopsida; order Fabales; family Fabaceae; genus Medicago; species Medicago ruthenica. The sequence continues at coordinate 85,247 of WNNG01000094.1, forward strand.
TCTTTTGGACAACGTCATTCTTACTTTTCTCTTACATTTTTTTTTCTTTTGAATGTGTTGAATGTTTTATTAGGGTCATTGATGATGAAATACTCAAGAGCTTCAACAAATTTGGAAGAATTGGAGAAATTTGGTTGCAGCATTGTACTTGAAGTGGATGCTCATAGCGCACACAAGCATCCAATGTTACAAAATCAAGTTTTCGATTGCATAGTCTATAATTTCCCTCACGCTGGATTTGATTTGGGGGAGAATAACTTGAACCAAATCAGGTAAATTTAACTGTTTAAAAATTATGTATTTGGTCTAGAAATTAGATGACACTGTTAGATTTGTAAGTATAAGAAATTAAAAAATGAAGTCTCTCTAAAATACTAGTAAATTGCTGACCATTTTAGTTTTTTTAGGATGAACATTTTAGTTTATACATTATTCAAAATTCACGATATCCATTTTTGCTTTTAAATAATTACTTTTACCAACTAATTTTACTACAAAATTCGTTGTTAAGAAATAAAATTGGGTTTAAGCTGACCATTTACGATTTTGATATACATATTTTTTAATATGACTTTTATTTGGGATTAATATGACATTCACTTGCAATGTCAGAGACTATTTTAAGGATTTGAACATGAAATTATTTAAACAAAACTTGAAATATATTAGACTATATGCACATAATTATATTTAGATGGTTGGTGTTTATGTTGTTATTTTCAGGCTTCATCAAGAAGTGGTGTGGGGGTTTCTGAAGAGTGCAAAAAAGATCCTAACTATGGATGGTGAAGTTCACATTACACACAAAAATAACAACCCTTATTGTAAATGGGAAATAGTTAAGCTAGGAGAGAAAATTGGTTTGGTGTTTGTTGAGAAGGTTCCATTTAAAATAAGTGATTATCCAGGTTATGTAAATAAGAGAGGATCAGGAGACTATTGTGATCGAACGTTTCCTGTAGGTGATTCAAGCACTTTCAAATTTTCAAAACCAAAATATGTGAAACCACTTTCTTTGGAGCTGCCAGTTTTGTTAGAAGACTCGGATTCAGTACAGTTGAAAAATTATGTGAGTAAAGTTATGTTGGCATCTCAAAACCAAAAGGGTCATAGGATTGATTCCAAAATGAAAGAAAGATGGATAAAACATTATAGTAGCTGCCAGAATATTCTGTTGGTAGGAGAAGGAGATTTCTCTTTTGCACTATGTTTGGCTAGGGCATTCCGCTCTGCTTCCAACATGGTTGCAACTTCTCTAGATTCCAAAGGTACACAACTTCAAAAATTTGTTTTTGCTTTTATTATCAAAGCTGTTTTATATCAATATTGTTAAATAGTGGCACTATAGCACTACACCTTAGCAAAATTTGATCAAATTGTTATTGTTCGTTATACGTTGTTTAGCATAAAATATTGTCAAATTGTGGTTATAGTAGCTCCATAGCACCTTAGTGTAACGGAATTTGAACAAACTGTTATATGCAATATACATATTTGATTAAAACTCTTTGTACATGCACGTGCAGACCATTTTTGCATTATGAACGTGGCGAATGTCATATTAATCCCAAATATTCGAATGATGTTTATTAATTATTCTACAATTTCTACAGACTTACTGACCACTAATTTGGAACCCAACTCCACTGCCGTAGAAGCATGGCATCGTTTGGCAGATATATTTCAAGACAATCAAAACGCTCGTGCTGTCACTCTAGAGCAAGAGTTCTCCAACACTCGCATGGAAGACTTTCCCAATGTCTCTGCCTACTGCCAGCGTCTAAAGATGCTCTCTGACCAGTTGAGAGATGTCGGCTCCCCCGTCAACAATCACTGTCTGGTCCTTCAACTAATATCTGGTCTTCCTGAAGCTTACCGCAGTGTTGCCACCCTGATTCGCCAGAGTAATCCTCTTCCTACATTCTATCAGGCTCGCTCCATGCTCACTTTGGAAGAAGCTAGTATGGCTAAAATGGCTAGCACCGGCTCTCATGCTGCTTTACACACCACTCAACAGCGACCTGCCGAGGACACCTCTCACCGTGGCAACCGCCGCACCAGCAACCGGTCTCGCTCCCGTGGTAACCAGGGTCGTGGAGGGGGGCGTGGCAATCGTAGTGGACCTCAGTCTGGAGCTCCCAACACTCCTCCATCATGGTCTTCTCCTCCTTGGCAGCAGCAGCAACAGTACCCAGCCTGGCAATCATGGGGTTGGACTCCACCACCACCATGGGCTATGCCTCCGTGTCCGTATCCCACATCTCAGTGGACTCGTCCTCCCGGTCCTCCCAAAGGACCAGGCATCCTAGGACAGCGTCCTCAGGCGTATGCAGCTTCCACATCATCTCAGACACCGACAGACATCGAGGCAGCTATGCACACCATGTCTCTCCACCCCCCTGACACTCAGTGGTACATGGATACTGGCGCCACATCTCACATGACAGCATCACGAGGTAATCTATCGTCTTATTCTCCTTTAAGTCATTTAAATCAGAAAGTTATTGTTGGCAGTGGCCATGGAATTCCAATTCACGGCACCGGACACACACAAATTACCACCTCTCACCAACCCATCAACCTAAACCATGTCCTGCATGCCCCGAAAATTATTAAAAATTTAATTTCTGTAAGGCGACTCACCATTGACAACAATGTTTCTGTTTCTTTTGACCCTTTTGGTTTTATTGTATCTGATTTTCAGACGGGGATCCCTCTTATGAGACGTGGTAGTCATGGCGACCTATATCCAGTCACCCCTCCCAACAATTTTGTCGGTCTCACATCAAGTCTATGGCACGATCGTCTTGGTCACCCTGGCGTGTCTGTTTTAAATTCTCTTCGCAAAAATAAATTCATATGTTGTGAACCTTTTAATCATTCTGTTACTTGTGACTCTTGTGTTTTGGGCAAACAAGTTAAATTGCCATTTTTTAGTTCTCAAACTACTACTTTGATGTCGTTTGATATTTTACATAGTGACGTATGGACATCTCCGGTTTTAAGTTCTGCTGGCCACAAATATTATGTCCTATTTTTAGATGACTTCACAAATTTCTTGTGGACTTTCCCTATTAGTAGAAAATCTCAATTATTTGAAATGTTTAAGTCACTTACAAATCTTATTCACACACAATTCTCACAAAATGTAAAATCTTTTCAATGTGACAATGGAGGTGAATATAATAATGAGTTATTTCAACAATATTGTACTACTAATGGCCTTGTTTTTCGCTTCTCTTGCCCTCACACATCCTCACAAAATGGGAAGGCGGAAAGAAAAATAAGAACCATTAATAATATGATTCGCACTATGCTCGCTCATTCTTCTGTTCCCCCGTCATTTTGGCATCATGCTCTTCACATGACAACTTATCTGTTAAACATTCTTCCCTGTAAAACACTTCAAAATCAATCACAAACACAACTCCTCTACCACCGTGATCCCAACTACACACATTTACGAGTTTTTGGTTGTCTGTGTTATCCGTTATTCCCGTCACCTATCATTCATAAATTGCAACCTCGGTCTACTCTGTGTGTCTTCCTGGGTTATCCACCAAATCATAGAGGTTACCAGTGCTTTGACTTGTCAAACAGAAAATTAATACTTTCGAGGCATGTTATCTTTGATGAAACTCAGTTTCCCTTCACCAAGATACACTCCCCTTCACCTCAATCTTATAACTTCCTAGATGATGACCTACATCCCTACCTTCGACATCAGTGGCAAACTCAACTGTTACCCCCGGCTACACAAACACAAAACCAACCAACACCAACAGCCACAGTTGACCGACCAATCAATCCCAACAACCCCCAATCATCATCTCTCACCCCTCCCACTACAATTTCACATAATTCAAGCCAACCAACCCAGCCGCATCCTCCTCCACCTACCCGTACCATCACCACCCGCAGCATGAAAGGAATCACCAAACCTCGCACCATGTTTAACTTATCCCTTTCACACGCAAACCAACTCATCTCCCCCATACCTAAAAAATCACAAAATGGCCTTATCCGACCCGAATTGGAAATCCACAATGCAATTTGAATTTGATGCTCTTATTCGAAATAAGACGTGGGATTTAGTTCCTCGTCCTCATGATGCTAATCTTATTCGATGTATGTGGATTTTTAAACATAAGAAAAATTCTGATGGCTCTTTTGAGAGCTATAAGGCTCGTCTTGTAGGTGATGGCAGGTCACAGGTTGCAGGTGTGGATTGTGATGAGACTTTCAGCCCGGTGGTCAAACCAGCTACCATTCGAACAGTACTCACCATTGCTCTCTCTAAATCCTGGCCCATTCATCAACTGGATGTCCAGAATGCCTTTCTGCATGGTGATCTACATGAGACTGTTTACATGCATCAACCTTTGGGTTTTCGCGATCGCCATCATCCAGATTATGTTTGTCGCTTGAAGAAGTCACTTTATGGTCTCAAGCAAGCGCCCAGAGCATGGTACCAACGCTTTGCTGACTATGTCACCACCATTGGCTTTCGACATAGCACATCAGACCACTCTCTCTTCATCTACCGACAACACTCTAACATGGCCTACATTCTTCTATATGTGGACGACATCATCCTTATTACTTCTACCCATGACCTTTGCAAATCCATTATGTCACTTTTAGCATCTGAGTTTGCAATGAAGGATATGGGTCCCCTGAGTTATTTTTTGGGTATTGGTGTTTCTCGCCATCCTGGTGGCCTTTTTCTAAGTCAAAACACCTATGCTTCTGAAATTATTGAACGTGCTGGGATGACATCTTGCAAATCATCTGCCACTCCTGTCGACACTAAGCAGAAACTCAGCACTTCATCTGGCACTCCTTTTGAGGATCCTTCTCTCTATCGCAGTCTTGCAGGGGCTTTGCAATACCTCACATTTACTAGACCCGACATCTCTTATGCGGTTCAACAAGTCTGTCTCCACATGCATGCACCCAGTACAGAACACATGCTTGCTCTCAAACGCATTCTCCGTTACGTTTAGGGTACCATACATTTTGGATTACATTTATCACCATCCCCCATCACAAAGCTTATCTCCTACACGGATGCTGATTGGGGTGGATGTCCTGACACCAGACGCTCCACCTCCGGGTACTGTGTTTTTCTAGGTGACAACCTTATCGCTCGGTCTTCCAAAAGGCAACCCACTCTCTCTCGTTCTAGTGCTGAAGCCGAATATAGAGGTGTTGCTAATGTTGTGTCTGAGTCATGTTGGATTCGAAATCTCTTATTGGAGCTTCATTTTCCTATTCCTCAGGCCACCTTGGTGTATTGTGACAATGTTAGTGCCATTTATCTCTCTGGTAATCCCGTGCAACATCAGCGTACCAAGCATATTGAAATGGACATCCACTTTGTATGGGAAAAAGTAGCTCGTAGTCAGGCACAAGTACTTCATGTTCCCTCTAGACATCAGATTGCAGATATCTTCACCAAAGGACTTCCTTACATCCTCTTTGACGATTTTCGGACCAGTCTAAACGTCCGTGAACCTCCCGCTTCGACTGCGGGGGTGTGATAGAATAGAATATTAGTTAGTTAATATTTGTCATTATTAGTTATAATTAGTCATCATTAGTTATAATTAGTCATCATTAGTTATAATGATTCTCCTGTAATTATGCAGTATCATAGTTGACATACACTTGTATAAATATATTCTACTCAGATAATGAAAAGGCAAGCATTCCATTATCTTACATGTTTTATATCAATATTGTTAAATAGTGGCACTATAGCACTATACCTTAGCAAAATTTGTTATTGTTCGTTATACGTTGTTTAGTATAAAATATTGTCAAATTGTGGTTATAGTAGCTCCATAGCACCTTAGTGTAACGGAATTTGAACAAACTGACATATGCAATATATATATTTGATTAAAATTCTTTGTACATGCACGTGCATTGTTTATTAATTGATTTTGACCATTTTTGCATTATGAACGTGGCGAATGTTTTTGTATTAGAGTCATTGATGATGTACTACTCAAGAGCAACAATAAATTTGATGGAACTAGAGAGGTTTGGTTGCAACATTTTGCATGGAGTGGATGCTCTTAGCATGCATCAACACCCGTTGTTGCTTGACAAATTATTTGATCGCATCGTCTTTAATTTTCCTCAGGATAAGTACACACCGTACAAAATTTGGTAAGTTATTCCCTTCTTCTAATTCATTGTAATTTATGTTTTGATCTTGATTAAGATATCCTATCACTATTTCTAGGTTCTATAGACATGTTATGGAACTAATGCTACTTTGTTGCTTTTAGAAGTTTATTTACCGAATTTTTCAATACTATGATTAATTTAACGTTAAAACTATAGCTTGCTTGCTAATGTGTCTTTCTAAAAATAAGTATGTGCATATTGGTCATTTTATCAGCTTTTTTTAACGTACATTTGTTCATTTACTAAGTATGAGTGCGTTAGCAATTTACAACTAAAATAATACTCCTTTATAAAAACGAGTTACTTCATTCTAGCATTCCATTATGTATAATAGGGTAAAATATTTTTAATCCCCATAATATATGCGTTTTTTATTTTGGTCCCTATACAAGTCTTATCAATTTTTACTCATTGTCGTTTAGAAAAGTGCATTGGTGTTTTTTGTCTCTCCAAAGGGTTTGATACGAACTAAATTTGAAAACATGTGTAATTGTAGAGACAAACCTTTTAACAATGGCAGTGTATTAATTATAAATTTGGATGACAAACATATTTTAATGTCCAGGCATCACCAGAAGTTGGTGTTGGGTTTTCTACAGAGTGCAAGGAAGATGCTAAGTTGCAATGGTGAAGTTCATGTGACACTAAAATGTACATATCCTTTTAATAAATGGGAAGTAGTGAAATTGGGAGAGAAAGCTGGTTTGGTCTTGATTAAGAAGGAGCCATTCAAAATGCGAGATTATCCTTGTTATGCTAATAAAAGAGGATATGGATCCAATTGGAACCAAAAGTTTGATTGTGGTTCTGTTAGCACCTTCAAATTCTCAAAAGAAAAAGATGTTGTGGAGTCTTTTGTGGAGATATCAGAAATATTAGTTGACCCTAACTCACTTCAGTTAAAAAATGCAAGTGATTGTGAATTGAAATCATTGAGTGAAGATCACACAGTTTACGTTTCCACTTCAACAAATTTGGTTCAAAATATGATCCAAGACACGATTCATTCTTCGTTCAACTTCAACACCCAAAAAAATTCTATGGCAATGTGCACAATTTTATGAACGGAAGTAGGGGTGGCAACTTGGTCCAGCAAATCCATATCCATCCAATCCATCCACCATAAAATCCATCCAATCCATCCACCAAACAAATTTTTTGTTAATGGATTGGTTTTGGATCCAACCATTTAGAACAATGGATGGATTTGATCCATCCACCTTATTGTAAAAGTCCATTGGATTATTTTTTTTTTAAAAAACAAATCCATTGGATCATTTTAAATAATAAAATTATAAAAAAACTGAAACAATTGAAAAAAAAAACTGAAAGAAAAAAAAATTACTAATATATAAATGTAACAGAGAGTATATATTATTATTGCCTAAAAAAATTTATTATATTATTTATTGATGATTTTGGATGGTTGTGTCGTGGTTTACTTATTTTGATTACTTGCGGCTCAAAATGGGACACAGTGGGGAAGAAATAAGAGTGGCGGTGATGATATGCAACACACGCATAGCTGATTTTCCCGATTCTCCATTCTACTACAATGGCCGCTTCTGCTACTACCGCTACTTCTCAAATACAATTCCCCAAATGCCCTCACCTTTTTACTAAATCCCACTTTCGCCCTCGCCTTCTCCGCTCTCAAACCCAAAGGTTCACTATTCGTGCCACCTCTGCTGTTGTTGTGGAGTCTCCGTCTCCGTCGGTATAAATTATAATTTTCCTTTTCTTTTTCATTTTCTCTATTTGACGTTACAATGAGAATTAAGGAACGAGTTAACTTGGATTGTTATTTTCATGTAATTAAGCTTATATTATATGATTATAATTGAATGTTTTTTATTAGTTTATTCATCTTGTTAACTGTTACTGATCTGTTGTGTTAGCTGTTTATATTCTGTTATACGTTAGTAAATGTTTAAAAAGTTTACGGTCAACCGCCGGGGTTCGCCGGAGCACCACCGTGGCCAACGCCGGTCAACCGTGGTCAACGCCGGTCAACCACCACCTATTATTATATATTTAATTTTGTTTGGGCTGAGACAAAAATCAAGTTTGGGCTTGATAATAAAATATATTTTGGGCTTAAACATGAATAAATAGGTTGAATATTTTTACTTTTGACACCAATTAATTAACTAAATATTTATGAAATACAAATTAAATAAATAACACATTTTATTTGATGGATCGGATGGACAATCCATCCGTTAAAATCTAGTAATGGATGGATTGGATGGTCAATATACTTAATGGATGGATCAGATGGTTTTTTTCAACAAAAAAATTAGTGGATTGTAATGGATTAATGGATTTCTTTTGATCCATCCATTAGGATCCAAATCCATATTCATCCAATCCATCCATTTTGCCACCCCTAAACGGAAGAATGCATAGTATCAGTATGAGATCATGTGGTGTTTTTTTTTTTTTTGAAGGAAAATCATGTGATGTTGATTATAAGGAAATGTTTAAGCTTGTGAAAGAATAAATTTTATATGGCTTCATTATTGGATGAGCCTTTTAATTATTTTCGTATTTCATTGCACAAAAGTAATGTGCCTTGCAATTGAGAAAACAAACTAGCTAAACCACTATTACAGTTCACATATTACTTTATGCATAGTATGATATATTTTGCCTCCGGAAAAAAAAAAAAAAGTGTTGTAATAGTGTGGCGCCAATACTATTTTTTTATTAACAATTCAATGACAAATGTCTGGAATAAAAAAATACAAAAGAGGATGCTTGTTTCTTTTTTCTCCCAACTGGTTTCTCACTGTGTCCTACAGATTTCAGATAATATAATTTGAATAACGTAAAAATACGTTTAAAAAAGCATCCAAAATCATCCATTTTTTCAGAATCCAAAATAGGGTGTGCGGGATGATTGGAGGGTGGAAAAAGAAACACTTAATGAGGATCAGGTAGAGTGGGCGAATAACAAATTAAGATTATCGCTATACAGACCCCCTAAATTGCTCAATCTATCAAAACATAACTTGATATATTATTTTCTTTTGCCCTAATCGAATTATAGCTTCCGAAAGGTGTTTTCATCAAATTTTAAGCAATGCAGGGAGTCTCTTCAGCAATTTCAACAAATTTAATGGGATTGTGCCTTCCATTTGTTATCGTGGACCGGATGGGAAAAATAAGATTTTCCAAGAAAAGCAGACCAAGCTTGTTACCATTGACAAAGGAAATATAAATTTTACTGTGGAAAAAAAAAATGATGGCAATGAGTAGCATCATATAGGCAGAAAGCTCGAGCTTGAAGACATTGAAATTACTGTTGTTTCTTGAAGACATTAAACTAACGTTCGGCATCCTCTTATGCTCATGTATCTTTTTTCTTTTTATAACTGTTATGATGATAGTTGTTTCTTGGAATTGTAAGGAGGGCCAAGGAGTGAATTTTCGAAGAGCATTCAAATTTGTTTGTATGAAAAATAGAGTGGATGTTGTTGCTCGCGAGGCCATCAAGAATTTTGGTTTCAAGAACTACCTTGTGTCGAAAGCTTATGGTTTTCCTAATGGTATTTGGCTACTCTAGGAAAGAACGAATCTATAATTTGAGCTTTCATATAATAATATTCATTTCATTCATGCTCGTGTTAGAGAGAAAGACGTTGACCATTGGCTCTTGACTAATGTTTACAAGGCCGACTCAAGGGTCAAGCAGCCTCAAACTAAGGTTTTAGGCCTCATATGTTATTTGTCTCATATTCTATCCTTGATATTAACAAAATTTTGATTTTTTTTATTATTTTATTTTCATTAAACCTTATGTGATTTTTATTTATTTTAAAAGTCTCACAATAGAAATTGTTTTAGACCTATAAACGTGTTGGGCTGACCTTTTTGTTTTTAATAGTCTTTGGGAAAATGAGAGAAATGATACTTCACACCAACTTCATGATCTTACTAGTACTACCTCCGTTCCTTTTTAATTGTCACATTTTGACATTTTACACAAACCAAGACAAACTATAAATGTCACTACTTTTGATACAATAATTTATATTTTTACTATAATAACCTTATTCATTTAATATATCATCTCATATATTTCTCTCTCCGTAATAAATAACTAAGGATAATATTGGTAAAACAATATTTAAAGTTGCATTGAACTTTGAAAGTGACAGTTAAAAAGAAAGAGCCAAAGTGGACCTTAGGAACTTTGTTTGATGGTGGATAATTTTAATGAGTTTTCTAGTTTTGATGGTGGATAATTTTAATGAGTTTTCTAGTTTTGATGAGAAAAAAGAAAGAGCCAAAGTGGACCTTAGGAGATGTCCTAATTTCTAACTCTATTAATGATGCAACTTGATGGAGGTCAAGAGTTCGATCTCCATTCTTTCAAAATAAAATAATATAAAAGAATGGTATCATATAAACTTAGAAATATGAGAGGTTTTACTCTCCATTACCGTCTTATCCGATTCGATATATTAGACTTTGCAGTTACGCGTAAATAATATTTGGTTCAAAGCAAAAAAAAAAACTCATTCACATTACATTAAAAATTATCAAATTAAAGATAAGATTTTGTATATATAAAAAAAATATAGGAGTATATATTAAAACTAAAGGGTTATATATTATCAAAAAAAAAAAACTTAAGGGTAGTAGAGTGAATAAGAGAATTAATTGACGTAAGTTTTTTACAATCTCAATCTACCAGCAAGTTTCCACAATCTCAATTCCACAACCTCTCCAATAAATTTCATTCCCTCCTTACTCCTCAATCTACCAGCAAGTTTCATTTCTACATTTGCTAATCAAATTTTCATTCTTTTTTTTTTTATGTCGTTGGGTTTTGCTCAGGTTTTAGGTTTTTCAATAATAATTTTAATAATTTTATTTATATATTATTTTTCTTCCATGGTGTATTGTCTTTATGGATTTTGTAATTTCGTTTTATTTATGGAGTGCTGTTAGAGATTTGAAGTTTGATTTATCCTGCTCTAAGATTGCCAATAAGATTTTGTTTTTCTTTTTTAATTTCTTTAAGTTTTAAAATGTAGGAAATGTAGAAATGATTTATGAAGAATGAAAATCTTACTATAAGCATTTGTTAATCAAATTTTCATTCTTTTTTATGGACTGAAATGTAGAAATGATTTAAGAAGACGTGAAAAACATTATTGTTGAGTTTAAATCTTACTATAATACACATGCCCTCTCGTCTAATTTCCCCCACACCCCATTTTCAAGCGTTCATTTATGTGTCTAATGTTTATTACTTTTGAGGGAAAACCATGTTCCAATGCCTTCATCTATATATATGAAGTTGTGATGCCATGGAGACTATTTATAGGATTGTCATTATTGTTCTATACTTTTGGACCAATTATCTTAAAATTCTTTATTGAGTAGTAAGTTATTGATACATTCTAAAATTCTCATTTAGTTCCATATATGTTTTCAAATATTCCAGCTAATTCTAGTTCAAGTCAATTTCTTATGTCCATCTATAAATTCATCAACTCCAAAACTTGGATTCTTATGTACATAATGGATATTCCAAGCCTGGAGATCAAACAAATAGATATCAGAAGCCAAAAATTAATAAGAAATCAGGTTTGCATAATAATCTGAACACTAATGACATGATAATTTTAAAAGTTCAAAATTAATTGAATATAGAGAAACTGAAAATCAGAGGTGACCTCTTCAACTGTCTTTTCTCTAAGTCATTCAAAGTTTCTGGACTTTGATCTCCGCTTGAGCTTCTGATGATTATCTGTCCTCATCTGTAACCATAAATAGGGAGAGAAGGCACCACAATTAACGAACACAACAAAATTGAGTCAAAAAATCCTCAGATCGAACCACATTTTCAAAACAAGCAACTATATCCCAATTTCAATTTTTATTTCAACATTTTATTGTTTATGGATATAAGACCATCAGTACCAAAGGTGAAAAACACCATCTCTCAGAGCCCGCACATATTCAATCAAAGGCACCAAAAGAATAAACAAAGATAATTCCTACAATGCAATTATTAATAGAGTTTGAGTTCAATAATACAAAATCAATTGATTCATTCTCAAATTCTTATTAATATTAATTTGATACAATATTAAGATCACTATACACAAATTGAAACCAATTCCTAAGGAGAAACTCACGGTGGCAGTGGCTAAACAGAGTTAAACTTCATTGAGTCGAATTATCAAACACCTCATATGCAACACAATAATACCTTGCAAAGAAGAAGAATAAGAGAAACTCACACATTCCATTTCCCTTGTTTTCAACAAGCATGTTCCACAAATTTCCTAAATTTCTGCAATTTATGAAGTACGAGCACAAACGAAGCAAAAGGGGAGTATAGAAAATTTCAAAACCCCTGAAACAACAAATTTCTTGCTCCTCTATATGAATCCATAATTAGATGTGAGATAGAATCAAAGTAATCAAGCAAAAAGGAGAACAAACTCACGAACACTAAGATGGAGATTATGCGACGAATATGACGCTTATGATCAGAGTGATGAATCGAACGATCTTTCAAAGTGATGAATCTAAGGATCATGGAGAGAAAGAGTGAACACTGACGAATGGGTAACATTTTTTTGGTTTAAAAACAAAATATTGCCTAACATTTTATTTTATGGATGTTCGGAAAACTGAAAATAAGTAGTGTGTAACAATGGATATGATGAAGGAGGAGAAGAAGAATGAAGTTCAAATATTCAGAAGTGTTTATGTTAAATTAAATTAAATTAAATAATTATATCATCATAAAATAAAAGTTCCAAAGTACAAAACTCACAAGTTTGGTGGTGTTAAATCTACAATCCAGTCAAACTTCTTTGTGTCATGCTGTTTAAAAACTATTGGTCATTTCAGTTTGGAGTATCGGTACATCTACTCCCTCCATAACAAAATATAAGCAAAATTCAACCATTTTAGTTGTAACTAATTATAAGCAAAATTGATTTTTTTTGTCATATTTAAGGATAATATACCAAAAATACTCTTACTTTAATTTTTAAATGCACACACGTTTAACAACAACACCTTGAAAATATACTACTGTACACCACAATTAATGAGGGCAAAATAGGTTATTTAACTTAAATTAAATAACACAAACCACATACCTTAAAAAATGTGAATTGGTCAAATTTGCTTATAAAAAGTTATGGAGGGAGTATATATTTAGATGCACCGTAGAAGGTGCCAATATGTATTCTTTGATATAAGAGAAATAGTGTGTCTGGTTTTTTAAATGACAAAAATATCCTTATACTATATACACACATATGTGTGTGTCATTTTATTTATTTTAATTAAATTAAGGTCAAATAAATTCACAATCCACTGATCAACAAAAAAA
>WNNG01000095.1:0-10016 GCA_018208015.1 Medicago ruthenica
AGAAATTGTGTGTTATATATAATAGAGAGAATAAGTGATATTTATATGGTGTATAATATGAGATAATAATTTGAGATAATAAGTTTATTGAGAGAAAATAAATTAAATAAATGAAGTTTGGTAATATAAATTAATATATGGATGAAAGTTTGAGAGAATTTGAGAGAATATAGGGAAGAAAATTTTAGTGATTTGGAATGAAAATGGTTTGTAATGAAACCGTGTATTTATAAGCCATTTTCCAACGGTCTGAAAACGGCTACAACACTATGCTTTCCGACGAAACAGTTCCTCGGTAAGCAGCTCATCATAACGGCTAGATTTGCATCAAACGGTCACAATAGGTAGTTTTTCCGACGAATTAGATTCCTCGGTAAACCTCCAATCTGGTTTCCGACGAAATAGATTCCTCGGTAAGCTTCAACAAACCAGACGATGCCACGCGTTCCAGGAGTACAACGGCTCCATTGCAGGTGGTCCCATGCCAGGAGTGTTTCCGACGAAATGGATTCCTCGGTAAGCTTCAACCAACAAAACGCTGCCACGCGTGCCAGGAGTTCAACGGCTACATTGCAGGTGGTCCCATGCCATTTTCCGACGAATTTTTCGTCGCTAAGCAGGTTGCTTTCCGACGAATTTAATTCCTAGGAAAAAATTTGTAGGAAAATTGGCTCATTTCTTGTAGTGGTTGTTTGTACCTGGCTGAGCTTTATGGAGTGTTCGAAGGTCTCAAATATGCTAGAAGGATGGAGTTTCGAGCAGTTGAAGTGAATGTGGATTCCTTAGTTGTTGCTAATTGTATCAACAAGAATGGGAATGGGAGTTTGGTTGCCAGTTCGTTGGTAGAGCGTACATGTAGATTGATTAATCTTGATTGGGAGGTAGTGGTGAAACACTCCTATAAAGAATCCAACAAGGGTTGATGCTTTAGCAAACTTTGAAAACTTTTGAATGGAGATATTGTTTATTAAGAGTCTTGTCTAATACAATTTAGTTATTTGCTTCAACTAATGTTAGAGGGATTTTGATCCCTCGTTTGATTTCAATTTAGTTTTATTCTCTTTTGGGCCCGGCCCTTTTTATAATAAAAAAATAATTTGCCATTAAAAAAAAGACAATACAAATTATTCCATTTTATAATACTAATGAAGTATGATGCTTATTTTTCTATTATATACTATTTATTATTTAGGGTTAAATATGTTTTTGGTCCCTATAAAATTAGGAACTTTTAAGTTTAGTCCTTACTTAATTTTAATAGGCTTTTTAGCCCCTATAAAAAAAATTTACTTATAATTTTAGTCCCTGCTAAAACAAAGTTTGTTTAATTATCCTTAAACTCTTAAATTTTTGAACGATTTTTTTGAGACAAGTTTAGAACACTATGAAAGGTTCATTTACAAAAATTTAGAATTTTTTAACATGAAACTAATTAAATATGAATTTTTTAAACCGACAAAAGTTAAAGATAAAAGTAACAAAATCTGGACGTAGAAATCAAATTTTGCGATAATTTTTTGCGGAGGAACTTTTAGTAATGTTCTTAAAACATCTGCAAAAAATTGTTCAAAAACTTAAGAGTTTAAGCATAAATTAAACAAATTTGAATTGAGTAGGGACTAATACTGAGTGCCGAATTTTTTTTTAGGGATTAAAAGAACTATTAAAATTAAGTAAGGACTAAACTGAAAAGGTCCCAATTTTATAAGGGCCAAAAACATATTTAACTCTATTATTTATTACTTTTTTTCTAATTATTTTGATTTACCTTTCTCGTATAGTTAATAAAATATAATTTTGTAAAGTACTCCCTCGGGTCCTATATAAGAAAGATTCCAAAAAACTTTTTGGTCCTATTTATAAGAAAATGTCACAACTTTTAAGGTGTAGTTATTGTTTAAAAGACTTTTCTACCCCTAATTTAATGTTTGTCTTTTTATTAATTTGTGAATGTATTTAATATTTCACATTTTTTTATGAGGGAATAGTTGTAAAAATATTTAAAAAGTTATATTAATTAATGATTGTATTGGTTTTGATGTTTTTTTGTTTTTCTTCTTATAATAAGGACCGGATGAAGTACTTCTTAATTTATGTTTCCTTTACAAAGTTAATCATGTTTTTCAATTTTCAAAAAATTGTCAAAATGACATATACTTTGATATTGGAGGAAGTAATGAAACACATAATACGAGACTACATTAGTAAAATATTATTTGAGATTATTCAAAAAAAAAAATATTGTTTGAGATAATTTATTTTTTATTTAATTAGTATGTAGATTCTTGCACTATTAGAGAAATGTTAAATAGATATGTAAATATAAAAAAATTGTAATCAAATCTGTGAATTATTTTATTTTTTCGGTTGGGTTCTTCGGTTAAAGGGTTTTACACAGATTAATCATTGATTCATTTTGAAACAAAGGGTTTTACAAGATTTGAAACGAAGGGAGTACGTTTCAAAATGAATGGCGTTTAAGGGTTTTATACACATATTAAGAAATGCAATCATTAAAAAAAAGGAAATTGTTATTTTACCAAATTATCATCACTTATATATAAATCCTAGGCAGTCTGATAAACACTTTTCCTGCTGAGAGTTGAACCTCAGACCAAGTTCTAGTAGATCACAACCATTACCACTAGATCACTAAAGTTTTTTGTGACTTATAGTTGCTTTCATTTTATTTATCTAGCACAAATGCGAGTTCACTTTAAGTCATTCTCACAACCCTGAATTCCAACATCATTTGAACACGAATTGAACGTCATTCACACACATCATGCGATTCAACTTCATTTTTACCGCTGCCGGTGACCCCAATAACAACATCCCGCCACCGTTGCAACTGCCACTTCAACAACACATGCCGCCGTAACTGCCACCGCCGGAAAATCACTTTCTCTCACTGATCCACACACATCACGCCGCCGCCGCAACTGCCACCTCACCAACAACTGACTGCCGTAAATGTCATTGCCGATAACTCGCTTTCTCATTCACACCATCTTTCATCGAATTGACACAAAATTATGACCAATGTTGATATTGATTGTCTGAATTTTGTTAATTTCGAATCCTTGACATTAGGGTTTGAAAATTATTGATTTTGTTATGTGATTGTGTGAATTTTAGCTTTTTCTTCATTATTCTTTTTTTCATACTAAATGTTAAGTAGTGTTGCTCTAACCCTAATGATTAGCCCTACTTTTTAGTTATAAAAATTTATGAAAAAAACTTTGGATGGGGATCGAACCAGGTATCACATGCTTTCAATTCACAACTCTTACCACCAAGGTACTGATGTTTTTTATGACATGTGATTGTTTCAATGTTGTGTATTCAACACAAATCTCGGGTCCTCTTTCTTTCAATCTCACAATTCCTAAATCATTTCTCACTCACTTTCATCTCTCTCACCATCTTGCAATTGAACCTAATAACCATAACACCACCCTTTTTGACGGACCTAATTAATTTTTATGAAAAAAAATATGCAAGGAATTGAATCAGATAACACATGAAAATGTCATTTTTTTAAAAGTCACTAACGCCATTGCAATTCCTTTTTTGATAGTAGTTCCTTTTCATTATTAGCGGTTCCTTTTTATTATTATTATTTTTTATTTCAATTACCACGTAACGTTTCTTTTTATTTTTTTTCTTTCGGTTACTAAATAACAATTCCTTTTCCTTATTTTTTTCTTTCGATTAACAACTTTTGCGGTTAGGATCAATTTCTTGGTGCTAGCTTTTGTATATATTTTTTCTTTTGATTTGTCATTTTTATTGCAGTCCATCTTTTATTTTTGTTACTTTTTGAGATAGTTTGATAACATAATACTGAATATAACTATAAAAGTAATAATATAGTCATTTGATAGTTATATATGAAGCTATACAAAACCCGTGCATCGCACGGGTTAGAGTCTAGTTATTAACTACAGTAGTATTGGTTTGTTTTCCACTAAAAAAACTTTGAAAGTGGTGTACATAATATTAATTGGAGCATACAATTGAAAAGAAAAAATTATTATTGCATTGAAAACCAAAAACGACATTGATTTTAGAACAATTTTTTTCATTAAAGTGACATTTATTTTAAAATTAAAACGGATGGAGTGGTATCTACAAAATTAATTAAACCTTTTCTTTTTTTTAAGAAGAGAAGTCAAAAGTCAAAACCACTAAAAAAAATGAAGAACAGTAAAAAATAATTATGTCCAAACTCCAAACTGTACCGAAACGATAAAGGATCAGCTAAGGGAGTGGGGGTAAGGTTGTTTGCTCGGTTGCTGGTGTTTCCGTTCTATTCTATCCATGGATAGCGTTACACTTTCAAGGATTAGATTCGTCTCCAATTGTTACACCTTTCAATTCCCCAAAACCCCTGCATTATCACCTTTCCCAACTGCTTTTTCAACAACCACTCCCTTTGTTTCACCACTAAGAGCTTCCCCTACTACTACTACTACTACAGGTTAGCACCTTTCTTCACCTCCCCAACTCCAAATACTTACATGTAGACACCGATAATATTTTAAGAATGTAATTACAAACGACACTAACACGTGTCAGACACACCTTTAATCTGAAGTGTAACACAGGTTGTGTCAAACCAATAATGTAATTGTGAAATTCAATGATATCCTGTATGTATATATCACTTTTTGTTAACTTAGAAACACATTATACTTTCTCTGTGAACAAATTAATTGAAGACAGTCTTAGTTTTTGGAATTTTTAGAGTGTTTATTTAAAAAAATTGTTTTCAAGAGTAAGATTATAATTAGGTATTAAGCTGCCTTAACCCATTATTATTTTTGAAGTATATGTACAATTTTTAGAGCTTATATAACAAAAAATTGGATTAGACAGAAGAGAAGTTTGAAGTGTTAGTTTTCTTGGATGAATACCATGTTGATGCTTTCAACTTGAGAGTGCATTGAAACAACTTTTGTAAAAGACAAGCTTCTGTTATTTGACTGAGGATTTAATAGCGTCCTTGCTTATATTTCATATTGTCTATAAATTTCGTCATCTTTTATTTGTTCGTCTAACTATGATTCCATTACAATAAGTTGTTATACTGTTGATTGATAATAGGGTTTCAATTTTCACTCTAGCCCTTATTGATTAAAGCTAAATCATGTGTGACAATCTTACAATGTTGTTAAGCCGTAATAGTGTGTTTTTGTGGCGGATTGTTGGCATTCTGCCAGCGACAACACTGCATTCTTATCACTGCTTTCTTTTTTATTCTTGGGCCTTCTTTTCTTTCCATTGAATATACTGTTTGATGTAAAATTATTCATGAACTTTCTTTCACTTAACGGCTTAAGCTTTTGGGAGAACTGGCCGCGATGTGGTATCAGTGTCTCTTTGACCGAGTAATCAAGGTAGCTGAGTATGAGCATTGTCCTCTCCTCAAGCCAAGCCCCAAAAACAAGGCTTTTGCATGAGGTGGCATAAATGAAAGTTGAATTTTAGCACCCGAAAACATTGCAGGGTCGATGCAACCTTTGAGCTAGTAAAGCAAGGGTTTTAGGCCCACCAATATTTTATTTTTAGTTTATATACATATAGAGAATATAATAGCTTATGTTAAAAAAGGGCCTCTGGTCTAATGGTTAAAGCTCCTAATTTTAATTAGAGGAGTGCTAGCAACACACTCTGTAGGCTTCATTTTTTTTTTTTGAAGTAGTAGGCTTCATATTATAATTTTAATGGATTTTACTTATGTTTCATAGTAAGGTTAAACTTTATTAGATTTAACTTAAAGCCTCGCATTAACATTTGCTTCATGCCTACAAATTTGTTGGGCCGGTGCTGGAGCTTTTTCCACTCTTGAACCCTAAAAAAGGCTGTTGCATGAGGCGGCGTGTTATGTTTAATAACTATTCATCAGTTGTAGGGTTTGGCAAGTAATTCAACATTGTAGTTTCTATATTTATTGAAGTAAATGTTCTGCCACCATTATTTCTATCCTTTCTGCACCTAAATTTTTTTTACTTAATCATTAACACGATATCCTATGTTTTCATGTCATTGCCATTCTGTTTCTGCTGAGCGCTAATTGGTTGTAATCCATAATTTGTAGTGAGTGATGTAGATGAGGATGTCTTGCAAACATTTTTGAAGGATAGAGAATTAAACGGTGATTTTGTATCAAGAACTTGTGATTTACTATGGCGAATGGATTTCAGAAATTCTGGTGATTATGATGTTAGTAAGCTCAAAGACGACAACAATGCTCAACAAATAGAACAGGTGCGAATTTCAAACTATTCTGATTCAGTTTTATAGTATTGATCATGTGAGTTTTGGAAATTCTACACCTTGTACCAATCCAGTTGCAAATTCTGTGTATGGTTTCTTTGATCAGGCTATTCAGTTTCATGTCATTCTTCTAATACTTGTAGATCATAGAGACTAACAGTGATGGCGGTTTTTTGAAACTTTCAAGTACCCAAGAGTGGTTATTAGGCGACAATTCTGCACCAGTAAACAGGAAGATGACTGCAAAGGTATGGTTTTTGTTTTTTATTTGGATTTGGTGTACAATGATTTTCCTGTATATGCCATTATCCCTTAACGAAAAGTTGGAAACTGGATGTGAAATTGATATATACTTTTTCAAATAATTTTCAAGTTTGCCTTCTTTCTTGGTAAGTAAATAATAATTCAATCATTTTATAATGTTTATGCTTCACTTCATATATCAACAGACAATCCAAGACAACAGAGCAAGACTCAAGAAACTGAACGCGCTCAAATACCAATCTGTATGATACCTCTCTTGACTCAGTATGTTCTTTATTTGCTAAAGTCGGTAACACTTACCTCAAGGCATGTATGTTTTGATCAGTAACTATTGTTCTGGTATTGTTTAACCTGCTGATTTTTTTATTTATTTTTTAAAATTTTAGCTCAAGAAAGAATTACTACTTCTCTCTGTGGGTATTGGATTGGGTTGTAGCGGATATTGCTTGATAGTTTTTTCTGTACAGGTAAACTATAGATTTGCATACTTTTGTTTTTCCAGTCTCGTCAACTCACTACTATAATTCATAACTAGATCAATTTAATGCTTCTTACCGCTCAATTATATTCTTTCTTCATGATAAGATTAACTTTAGATGGATGCTATTTCCTATGTCTTATCATAATGGTTTAACTTTCACCATCATGGTGTAAGTTCCAAATTATTTCTTTCATCTTATAACAAAAATATCCACATACACACATGTTGTCTAAGTGCGTAAAATTTTTGTTGCGAACTTATTTTAATGCCCGTCTTTTCAGGCTGCTATAAGTTATGCGATTGGGGTCCTTTTCAGGTTTGTTATTGCATTTTACTATATTCCGTCTTGTTGAATTTAACTAGATTTGTGCTTGGCTCAAAAGTATAAAATTTTCGAAACATCACTTCAGATAAGTTTATGAGATTACTTTTGACGTGTTGTAAGTGTGAACTTTTTACACTGTCAACTGATCACAAACTATCATTTGTATGACTTTTAAGTATATATGATTAAAGTCAAATAGGGGGAGCCTTGACGCAACGGTAGAGTTGTTGTCACGTGACCGAAAGGTCACGAGTTCAAGTCTTGGAAACAACATCTTGTGTAAAAAACAGGGTAAGGCTGCGTACAATACACCGATTGATGGGACCCCTTCCCGGACCCTGCGTATGTGGGAGCTTTAGTGCACCGGGCTGCCCTTTTTTATGATTAAAGTCAAATGTTTCTAATGATCTCATGGTTATGCTTGATTGACATTGTAAAAGTTATTTACACTGTCAGTGCATATCAATTAAATATTAAGTTTATTGTTCTCTCAAATTTTAGAAACACTTTTTTTGAATCTGAGAAGCCTAGTGAATTTTAAATGGTTGGCTATCCCTATTTTAAACCAGTACTACATGTGTGGATTAAAACAAGCTAATTAGCATTCACATTATACTATTTTAATCAGGCCAGTTAACTTAATATTTGTTCATGACAATTGCTCTCTGTGGGTCGAATGAAAATGAAATATGTAGCTGTCAATCTTCGTAGCTTATTTTGGTACTTCACTGATATACTATTTTCAATGCAGTTGCTTGTACCTTCAGCTCTTGTATCAACATGCAGACAACATATCCAGTGAAACTGTTCCTCAAATATTCATGAAAAAGAAGTCAAAGAAGTACAGCCGAAAACTTTCACTTTGAATTTGTTTTAGTCGAGCCAGTTAGCGTTCTGTTGTTAACATTCGCTTATCCCTCGTTTTGGTCAAAAAATATTTCATAAGCAGACTTGGTATAAGAAGCGAAGACCTTAGTGATTCTTTCGAGAAAACAATCAGGGGTAGCGGTATAGCACTTTCATCTCCAAGGCTTGTGATCCCGGCAGCAATTTATGGACTTTGGGCTGTGTCACATCAGTATTTTATCAACGACTTGTTCGATTTTCAGGTAAACCTTTGGAAACATCAAACATGTGTATCAAAAACCTCACTTTCTTGAGGGATTTAGAGCATGCAGTCTGAAATCTGTCCATAAATGCAGTCAGGACCTTGGATCAAGATCGAACGATCCATATTTTAAGTTTGGTATTTCAGATTTAAAAAAGAATCAAAATTTGCATGTTTTCTGCAGCTTCCGATTTTGATTCAACGACCAATGATGTTCTGACTGCATAAATGCACGAATGTATAACTTCATGCAATCCAAATCCCTTTCTTGAGAGCGCTTTACTATTCTACTATCGTCTAACACATTGGTCATTTTGATTACTGTTTCGTTCTCCCTCAGCTTGTGCCAGCCATGTTTGGGATGCTTGTCTACAAAGCTGCTGCTCTTGTGCAAGTCTATAGAGACAATAAAGACTTAGGCTTTGAATTTCCAGAAGAATTCTGAAGGAAGACTGAAGTGGCTGAAATATTTATTTTGCCATGTTCAGCAGATCACACTATTATTCCCTACATCCTCAAATATTGGAAATGACCAGCTGCATCCGGAACTAAGCACTACTTACATTTATCTTGTACCAAAAAAATGTCATAAAGTATGTGTATATTGAAAGAATGGAAGATAATTTGAAATGATAAAGAAAAAAAAAAGTCTATTTAAGTCCAATGGTATGAGTTAGAACTTTAAATAAGTATAAGAAAGTTCAAAATTCGATTTTTGTTGCTAACAATTTTTTACTCTAACAAACTAACTATTAACATTTGCCAATAAAAAATGTTGTAGCATGCATGTGGTCACTAGTTATGATGTCGGAGTAGTAATGAGATGTAAATGTAAGTTTGTAGTTATTCTACTTGGCCGTTGTTGTACACTTATTTAAGGCACCGTGTTTTTGGTTCGACAATCATGTGATCAAGAGAAGTCATCCAATGTAGTGTGACAAAATTGTTTTATAAAAGAATTTATCACAAACATCTTGGGGTTCGAGCAGTGGTGGGTATACGGGTAAATACCTTAGCTTACCATCTATGGTTGGTAGAAGTAGGGAAGCTACCTTTGGTTTTATAAAAGACATAATTTGGCACACGATAAATTTCTAGAGCAGTAAATGTTTATCTAAAGTTGGACGAGAGATAATGATTAAATTTGTCCTTCAAACAATTCCATCATATTCCTACTCCCTAATTCTTTTATCGAAGTTATAGAAAAAAATGATGAATGCGCTTTGGTGGGGCCATGGAGGATGCACTGGATGTCGTGGGATAACCTGTCAGTGCCCAAAAACCAATGTGGTATGAGTTTTAAAGATTTCTCATCGTTTAATGTGGCCATGCTAGGTAAACATGGATGGAAATTCCAAACTGATAGTACCAGTCTTGTGTCTCGTTTGTTCGAGGCCCGTTTTTTTCTTTCCTAATAGCGACTTTCTTGAGTCGAAAATTGGGCACAGTGGAGTTATGTATGGAGGAGTATTTTTAGTGCAAAAATAGCGGTGCAACATGGCGCTCGGTGCCGTATTGGATCCAATGCTAATATATCACTTTTGAGACGATCTTGG
>WNNG01000096.1:0-51145 GCA_018208015.1 Medicago ruthenica
TTAAGGAAAAGCAGTTGTCACTGTCAGCATTAAATGCCTGCAATGTCAGAACAGCTCAATGGAACAGTTGCCTCTTTCACAGAAACTTTCTCCAGCTTTTAAGGAAAGAATTCAAAAATTGCGTGCTCTGTTTTCTACAGTTCAGCACACAATTTCAGCTGGACCTAGCTTCTAATTTGCAACCGCTCTTTGTTGGAAATCTGGGCAATTCTCAACAGCTCTTTTATCCTTTATAAAAGGGTGAAGATTTGAAGAAGAAAATTGCTAAGACTCAAGAAACTATAAGACTGAAATTTTGTTCTGTTTTACGAACACAAATCTGTCAAACACTGAAAGTCAGCAAAAACTCTTAGAAATTCTTACAAACTTCTCATCTTAGAATTTCTTAAGTTTAGAGTCTTAAACCCTAGTTGTATTTTGTGAACACCTCTGATATTTTATCAAGTGTTCAACTCAAACTTATTTTCTTTGTAAATCAGTTTGGTTCAAGTCTCAGCCTGCGTGCTTGAGCATTTCAGAAGTCTCTTACTAAGTGTTTGAGCACCTAGAAGTCTCTTAGCTTTGTGCTTTGAGCAGGGAAGTCTCTTAACTTTGTGTTTTGAGCATAGAAGTCTCTTAACTTTGTGTTTTGAGCATAGAAGTCTCTTGCTAAGTGCTTGAGCATTGGAAGTCTCTTAACTTTGTGTTTTGAGCAATTGTAATCAGTTGATTATAGTTCAAATCTCCTGTAAGTGACAGGGGGACTAAACTACTTCCGGTTTGCGGAAGGAACTAATATAAAAACCATTGTGTCTCTCTTTCCCTTTCTCTCATTTTACTTTACCCGCTGCTATAACACTCTGAAAAAGTTTCAGAATCCAATTCTGAACCTAACATAAGTTTTGAGAAAGAAAAAGAAACAGCCCACACAATTCAACCCCCCCCCCCTTCTTGTGTGTTTTTCTCACCTTCAGTTGGTATCAGAGCTCCGGTTCTGATATTCAATTACTTAACAGTGAGTCAGTGAGATCCTGAGAAAAACATGGCTTCCAGCAGTTCCCCTCCACACTCTCCCAGAAATCAAAGAGGTACTGGTACTTCTGTATCATATTACTATGGTACAGATGAAAGGAAATCTCGTTCATACAATAAACCTCCAATGTTTACTGGTGATCTAGAGAAATTCTCATGGTGGAAAAGCAAGATGTACAGCCACATCATTGGAATTGATGATTCATTATGGGCTATAATAGAAGATGGAATCTCTATTCCAGTTGATGTAGAAGGAGTAGCTGTTAACAGAAGAGGCCTGAGTGATGCTGAGAGGAAGATCTACAGAAAGCATCACAATGTCAGAGGTATCATTGTAGATTCTCTACCTCACACTGAGTATCAGAAGCTGAGTGATAAATCAACAACCAAAGCCATCTTCATATCCCTCTGCTTTAACTATGAAGGTAACAAAAAGGTTAGAGAAGCAAAACCTAATATTCTTGTTCAGCAATATGAGCTGTTCAGAATGAAAGAGGATGAAAATATTGAGACAATGTTCTCAAGATTTCAGACTCTGGTTTCTGGACTTCAGATTCTGAAGAAGAGTTATACTACTGCTGATCATGTGAACAAAATTCTAAGAAGTCTGCCATCTAAATGGAGACCCAAAGTAACTGCTATTGAGGAAGCTAAAGATCTAAATACTTTAAGTATTGAAGATCTTATAAGCTCCCTCAAAGTGCATGAACTAGGACTTAATGAAGATGATTCTGTTAGAGAGTCTAAGTTAATAGCACTGAAATCCAAAAGAAAGTTTGTTAAAGCTCTAAAAGTTATTGAATCTGAAGAAGAATTTCCTGAGGGAAATTCTGAAGAAGATTCAGATGCTGAAGAGCTTGCAATACTTTCCAAAAGATTTCAGTACTTAATGAAAAGACAGAAGAAATTCTCTAACAGAAGCATCAACTTTAAAGGATCTAGTTCAAAGAGGGAAGATCAGAAGGGTTGCTACAATTGCAAGAAGCCTGGTCACTTCATTGCTGATTGTCCTGAACTTCAGAAGGACAAGTCCAAAGAGAAATCAAAGATGCCTAGCTCTAAGTCAAGCAACTTCAGAAATAAACTCAAGAAGAGTCTTATGGCAACATGGGATGATCTTGATAATGATTCTGAGTCTGATGATGAAGAGGAAGCAAATCTGGCTTTAATGGCAACAACATTTTCTGATGCAGAATCATATTCAGACTCTGATGATGAAGATGAGGTATACTCTGAACTTACACGTTCTAAACTGATTGAAACAGTTAAAGATCTTATGAACCACCTCAAAAGCAAGCTAGGTGAACTAAAATCTTTGAAAAATAAACATAACTTGCTGAATGAGGAAAATCTCAAACTTCAGAATCACATCATTGAGATTGATGAACTCAGAGATGTGGCTCATAAGAAATCTGAAGAAATTCCAAATGAACATGAAATTGCTCTTCAGGATTTTATTTTAACTGGAATCAATAGAAGTAAGGTTGCTTCTATGATCTATAACATTTACAAAAACAGAGGTGAAGGTATTCGTTTTAATAATGATTCATTCAATCATTCAAATGAATCAAAAATACCATCTTGTTCTGAAAGTATTGTGAAAGGCACTGAGGTGTGCTTTGTGCCTGCTTCTGACAGTTCTGAGAAATAGAAGTTAACAGAAACTGAGACTGTAGAGTCTGAAGTTCTGAACTGCTCAGACTCTAAAGCTTCTGAACCTAAGGGAAAGATGAAGGCAAAATTTAAAACTTTGCCAAAATCTAAACCAAAAGGTCATAAGCCTAAGAGTATGAGAAAATCAGACTCTAAACCTGAAAATGTTCAGAGTCTGAAGAGTTCAGAACCTAAGACAAATAAGTCTCAGAGTCTGAAAAACTCAAACTCAAATTTTACTAAGATTGGGTTTATGAAACCTTCAAAAATTACTAAACCAGTCTATTCAAAACCTTTCAAACCTCAAAATGTCAGACTCAAGGTGCACAAGAAACCTTATCCTTTCAAGACTAACCATAGAGGACCCATAAAAATATGGGCACCTAAGTCTGAGATAATTTCAATTGCAGATATGCTTGTCATCCAAAGAAAAGGAAAGGTCTTGGTACTTGGACAATGGCTGCTCGCGTCATATGACAGGAGACAAGTCTATGTTCCAAACCATGAACATGAAAGAGGGAGTTACTGTGGGGTTTGGAGGAAATCAGAAAGGAAGGATCATTGGTACTGGTAAGATAGGTAATTCTTCCCTGTACATTGATGATGTTTGGTTGGTAGATGGACTTAGACATAATCTACTTAGCATAAGTCAATTATGTGATAGTGGTTATGATGTCCTGTTTAATAAGAACACTTGCACTGTAATCAACAACAAAGATAAATCTGTTGTGTTCAAAGGAAATAGTAAAAATAATGTTTATAAAATCAATTTTTCAGAACTGGTTGAACAGAAGGTAGTTTGCCTTCTGTCTGTGAGTGATGAGAAATGGGTATGACACAAAAGGTTGGGACATGCTAACTGGAGACTCATCTCTAAGCTTAACAAGTTGCAACTGGTCAGAGGCCTGCCAAACATTGACTATCACTCAGATGCTCTTTGTGGAGCATGCCAAATAGGAAAAATTTCTAAAACATCTTTTAAATCCAAAAACATTGTTTCTACCTCAAGACCCTTAGAACTGCTTCACATTGATTTGTTTGGTCCTGTTGGAACAGCTTCAATCAATGGGAAGAAGTATGGGCTTGTAATTGCTGATGATTACAGTAGGTGGACTTGGGTTAAATTCCTTAGAACCAAAAATGAAACATATGATGTGTTTAACAAATTCTGCAAACAAGTACAAAATGAAACTGATTTGAAAATTTTAAAAGTCAGAAGTGATCATGGTGGTGAATTTGAAAATCAACCATTTGAAAATTTTTGTGAAGATCATGGAATTCTCCATGAGTTCTCTTCTCCTAGAACTCCACAACAAAATGGAGTTGTAGAGAGAAAGAACAGATCTTTGCAAGAAATGGCCAGAACCATGATCCATGAATCCAAAATTGCAAAGTACTTTTGGGCAGAAGCTGTTAACACAGCAAGTTATATTCAGAACAGAATCTATATCAGACCTATTCTGACTAAAACAGCATATGAACTTTTTAAAGGAAGAAAACCAAGCATTTCTTATTTTCATCAGTTTGGTTGTACTTGTTACAATCTGAACAATAAGATCTACCTAAAGAAATTTGATGCTAAGGCTCAAAAGGGTTTCTTTTTAGGATACTCAGAGAGATCTAAAGCATACAGGGTGTATAATTCTGAAACACATGTTGTTGAAGAATCAATACACATTAGATTTGATGATAAGAAGCCTGGTAATAAAATACCAGAGCTGGTTGAGAGTTTTGCAGATTTAAGGATATCAGAAAAACCTTCAGAACCTGAACAGAGTTCAGAGTCTGAAGAAAGTTCAGAAGCTGAAAATTCTGAAGAAGCTGAAAAACTCTCAGATACTGACACTCCTCCTGAAGCTAATCAAGATCAAAATGGTTCTGAACAAGCCCCTGATGATTCTTCAGAAGCTAATCCACCCAGAACCTCATTTAAATACAAGTCTTCACATCCTGAGGAGCTAATAATTGGAAACAAGAACAGCCCAAGGAAAACCAGATCATCATTCTGTCAGAATGAATCTTTGGTTGGACTGCTGTCAATGATTGAACCCACAACAGCTGATGAAGCACTTGCAGATGATGGATGGATTGTAGCTATGCAAGAAGAACTGAACTAGCTTCAAAGAAATGATGTCTGGGATTTAGTTGCAAAACCAAATCATAAGAACATTATTGGAACAAAATGGGTGTTCAGTAACAAGCTTAATGAACAAGGAGAAGTCATCAGAAATAAAGCAAGACTGGTTGCTCAAGGCTACAGTCAGCAGGAAGGAATAGACTACACTGAGACATTTGCTCCAGTTGCAAGACTGGAAGCAATCAGGTTACTTCTTTCCTATGCAGTTAATCATGATATCATCTTATATCAAATGGATGTTAAGAGTGATTTTTTAAATGGAGTAATTTCTGAAGAAGTTATGTCAAACAGCCTCCTGGTTTTGAAGATGTAAAACATCCAGATTTTGTTTTTAAACTTAAGAAATCTTTATATGGTCTGAAACAAGCTCCCAGAGCTTGGTATGAAAGACTAAGTAATTTCTTACTTAAAAATGATTTTGTAAGAAGACAATTTGACAATACACTCTTTAGAAAAACTCTTAAGAAAGACATCTTAATTGTGCAAATTTATGTTGATGATATCATATTTGGTTCTACTAATGCCTCTCTTTGCAAAGAATTTTCCAAGTTAATGCAGGATGAATTTGAAATGAGCATGATGGGATAATTGAAATTCTTTCTTGGAATTCAAATCAACCAATGCAAAGATGGAGTGTATGTTCATCAGTCTAAGTATACAAAGGAGCTTCTGAAGAAGTTCCAGCTTGATGATTGTAAACTGATGACAACACCAATGCATCCAACCTACACCTTAAGCAAAGAGGATACTGGCTCAAAAGTAGATCAGAAACTCTACCGAGGTATGATAGGTTCTCTATTATACTTAACTGCTACTAGGCCAGATATTTTATTTAGTGTATGTTTGTGTGCTAGATTCCAATCAGATCCTAGAGAATCTCATATGACTGCTGTCAAAAGAATCTTTAGGTATCTGAAAGGAACAACTAATCTGGGACTTCTGTATAAGAAATCCTTAGATTATAAGCTAGTTGGATTCTGTGATGCTGACTATGCTGGGGACAGGATTGAAAGAAAATCCACCAGTGGAAATTGTCAATTTCTTGGTGAGAATCTGATATCCTGGGCCAGCAAAAGACAAGCAACTATTGCTTTGTCAACAGCAGAAGCAGAATACATCTCAGCCGCAAGTTGTAGCACACAACTGCTCTGGATGAAACATCAGTTGGAAGACTATCAGATTCATGAAAACAACATTCCTATCTATTGTGATAATACTGCTACAATTTGTCTGTCTAAAAATCCAATTCTGCATTCTAGAGCCAAGCATATAGAAATTAATCATCATTTTATAAGAGATTATGTTCAGAAGGGTGTTTTGGATATTCAATTCATTGATACTGATCATCAATGGGCTCACATATTTACAAAACCCCTCACAGAAGACAGATTTAACTTTATTAAAAAGAATCTGAACATGCATTTCATCTCTTGAAAAATATGCTTGCCTCTTAATAGAAACTGAGATTCTAAAGTTCATCAGAAAGCTAAGACTTATCAGTCACTCACTTTGAGAGTCTGAAGAAAGTTAAGCCTCTGAGAAACTTCAGAGTCTGAGTTTCAGAATCTGATTTTCTGACTTCTGAATCTGCATAGTTATCTAACTTTTGGTCAGAATCTGATAAGTTATAACTCTGGGCAATGATGAATTAAAGCTTTGAAAGTTACACTTTGTCCCTCCTAAAGTCATCAATGTGCAAATGTGTTTTTCTGTTTTCAGTTCTGAAATGTTTTAACAAAAACACAGACACACTTTCATATTTTCATCATACATGCTCAAATTGATATCAGACATGTTCAGCTTTACAAACCTTTATGTATAAACTGGTTTATTAAACACAACCTTTTGAAAATATGAGTCTCACTTTGGTATCAGACATGTTCAGTTTTTTCAAACCTATTTAAAAAACTCTGAACAGTTCTGTCTGAAAGGGTTCAGAAGCACTGAGCTAAATGCTATATTTTTCAGTTTTCTGAAAAGAGTTCAGTTGTGCTAAAACCTTCAGTTGGTATATGATCTGAACAATTTTGTCTAAAATAGTTCAATGATACTAAACAGAATGTACTGAACAAAAATGCTCTGAACATTTTTATCTCACATGTTTTCAAACTCTCTTGGTTCTTAAAATTCTGGAAATTTTCTTTTTGTTGATGACAAAAGGGGGAGTAAAAGTAAACAAGTATTAAGGCCCTGAGCTCAGAACACAAGTCAATTTCTGATTAAAATTAACTTATGAGAACAGTTTAATATCTCTTAGCCTGTGATTTAATTTTTTTGTGAGATACATTACTCTTTATTGAGTTGAAGTGAATTTAAATAACTTGGATAAGACTCAGAGAGCTTACAAACCTCATACCCTGAAGTCAGCTTGTTATTTATAATTCTGAGTGATAATTTCATCTTATTGTTTTAAGTTGAATTTAATTAACTTGGATAAGAATCAAGGGGAGCTTGCAAACCTCACCTTGTGGATTATCAGACTTAGGGGGAGCTTGCAAACCTCATTCTGAAGTCAACTTGTTAATTAAAGTTAACAACAATTCTGATATAATCAACTTTTTGATTTAAACTGAATTTAATTAACCTGGATCAGACTCAGGGGGAGCTTGCAAACCTCACACCATGCAGTCAACTTGTTAATTAAAGTAACAACAATTTTCTATTAATACTTATGTTTGTCATCATCAAAAAGGGGGAGATTGTTGGAACAAAATGTATGAACAACTCTCTTTTGGGTTTTGATGATAACAAAGTGTTAAAAAGAAAATTGGAATTGCTAATGCTTAATTCTAAGTGTGCAGAACCATGTTCTTAATGTTTGGTAATTAATACTGGTTATGGAAGAACAAGCTAAGAGCAAGAAGGAAAGCATAGAAGCCTATGTTGCAAGTATGAAGCAAACTTTGTCTGAAGCAGCTTCTGAAGACTAAGTCTGAAAGCAGCTTCTGAAGGCAGAGTCTGAAGACTGCGTCTGAAGGGTGCGTCTGAAGACTGAGTCTGAAGGTCAACAGAAGTCAACGTCTGAAGGTTGAGTCTGAAGGTCAACGAAAGTCAACGTCTGAAGGCTGAGTCTGAAGGTCAACAAAAGTCAACGTCTGAAGAAGTGTGTCTGATGAACAGTGCTTCTGAAGGGTGCGTCTTAGACCTGCGTCTGAAGAGAGCTTCTGATGAACAGTTCCTGAAGAAGCTTCTGAAGTCTGAGTTCTTAAGGAAAAGCAGCTGTCACTGTCAGCATTAAATGCCTGCAATGTCAGAACAGCTCAATGGAACAGTTGCCTCCTTCACAAAAACATTCTCCAGCTTTTAAGGAAAGAATTCAAAAATTGCGTGCTCTGTTTTCTGCGGTTCAGCACACAATTTCAGTTGGACCTAGCTTCTAATTTGCAACGGCTCTTTGCTGCAAATCTGGGCAATTCTCAACAGCTCTTTTATCCTCTATAAAAGGGTGAAGATTTGAAGAAGAAAATTGCTAAGACTCAAGAGACTAAAAGACTGAAATTCTGTTCTGTTTTACGAACACAAATCTGTCAAAAACTGAAAGTCAGCAAAAACTCTTAGAAATTCTTACAAACTTCTCATCTTAGAATTTCTTAAGTTTAGAGTCTTAAACCTTAGTTGTATTTTGTGAACACCTCTGATATTTTATCAAGTGTTCAACTCAAACTTATTTTCTTTGTAAATCAGTTTGGTTGAAGTCTCAGCCTGCGTGCTTGAGCATTCAAAAGTCTCTTACTAAGTGTTTGAGCAACTAGAAGTCTCTTAGCTTTGTGCTTTGAGAAGGGAAGTCTCTTAACTTTGTGTTTTGAGCATAGAAGTCTCTTAACTTTGTGTTCTGAGCATAGAAGTCTCTTGCTAAGTGCTTGAGCATTGGAAGTCTCTTAACTTTGTGTTTTGAGCAATTGTAATCAGTTGATTATAGTTCAAATCTCCTGTAAGTGACAGGGGGACTAGACTACTTCCGGTTTGTGGAAGGAACTAGTATAAAAACCATTGTGTCTATCTTTCCCTTTCTCTCATTTTACTTTACCCTCTGCTATAACACTCTGAAAAAGTTTCAGAATCCAATTCTGAACCTAACATAAGTTTTGAGAAAGCAAAAGAAACAGCCCACACAATTCAACCCCCCCTTCTTGTGTGTTTTTCTCACCTTCAAAACTGAATAATACTAGGATTTCATTGATGTCAAAGAGAGTTCATAACAAATTACATGATTACAGCTTACAATAGATTCATGTCATGGCTTAATAAAAAATGGCTTAGCTACTCATAACTAAGACAATCAATAACAAAGGAATAATGAAACATACATAAATCGGAACCAACTATGAGTTGATGTGAGATCCACGACATGTTTCTAGGTCTCTGGCGACCTCCTATGCTCAAAAGTCTCCTCAAAATCGAACCCTTATTCTGAATTCACACTTGGCTTTTATAGAGGAATTTTTGTTACTGTTCCAACGTGCCACGATTACTGTTCCAACGTGCCACGTTACTGTTCCAACCTGTCACGATTTTTCCAGAATTGAAACAACCAGGTTCTGACGCTCCTTCAGACGTGCCACGATACAGGCCCATCGTGGCACGATTTTTCCAGTAGATGAAGCTTCCAAAGTCTTCTCCAAATTGTGCAAAACTTGCTCATTTCATAGTCATATGACTTCTTAACACTTCTGACAACTATGAACTTATTTCAACATGTAATTCATGAAAAAGACTCTCTAACTTTCTCATAAAGGAATAAAAACAAACTAAAAACATGTGTATGACCTAGTGTTATCAGTGCTCGTATTGGCAAGACATCACGTTCCCCACTTCGAACACCTACTCAGTATCCAAAGCCTACTCGGTTTCCAAAGCCTATTCCGGTTCCAACGCCTAATAATGTTTTGAGCCCTATTGATCGTGGATGTTAATGGCGATGAAAATTATGGTTTTCGGGCTATAGTGAGTTCTTGGGTTTGACCGAAGAAAGTCAAATCATGGTTCGTAGACATCTTACTCAAGAGGTGAAAGATCATATAAATGATTATGTGCGGGTATTTGAGAGTGAGGATCGTTTTAACTACATCTTAAATGGCTTGCATCCTCCCCAAAATAGTAGTGGTATTGCACTTGTAGATAAGTGCTTGACGTTTCCGGACATGGGTCACATCGTTGCAACTTATTACAATATGCTTGTAGTGGAGTTGACAAATCATGAAATCGGAACTTCGGAATCATTTTTCCCAATTAGAGGGGTGCCACCGCTTAAGCAAAAAACCCCCACCATGTGTCTTGACTTAATTCCCAATCATTTTGTTCTTTTTTTTTTTAAAGATGGTTGTCCACTAGCTCCATCTTTTATGGAGTGGAACATACACAAGAGTGAAGAGGCATCGTCGTGAGAATTTGAGTATTTGGATCAACAAGCTAGGTCCCGAGACCTCATGAACATTGAAAAAGGAGACAAACCGTCACTACCAAAAAAAGATTCAAACTAAGCCAATCCAATTTTGTGTGACACTCCTGAAAAAGCAAAGGAAAAATTTCAAGTTATTGCGGAAGATGAAGATGATTCACTTTCACTTGATGCGATATGCATGATTTTTTGTTGGTGTTCATCCTTTTTTTGGTCGATATTACACCGACATATTTTTTGTGGTCGATATTGTAACGCCAATTTTTTGTGGCCAATATATAACTAACATTATATTAATTATATAAATATATGACTTTTATGTGGTGGAACATTCACCTACATTTTTATTGGTTATTAATGTTTCTGCATTTAATATAAATATATGTCTATGTTTTATCAATAATCTACTTTACGTTTCATTTTATTTTATTCTATTCTAATATTTGATATTTCATAAACTTTTGTGAATTTAAACATGTCTGAAAATGCATATATTGAAGCTCATGTCCGATACTCTGCTTTCAAAAAGACAATTAAGGTTTTTCTAACTCCGACCGACACTATGGATGAATTGAAGGCACAACTTAACAAATATTTTGTCTATCTTGGTGAAAATCATTATACATGTCATGTATTTGTTCAGATGCCATGTGTAAACCTGGGGGCAGATAAAGATGAAGACATGTGGAAAACAGTTTATTTTCCTCGGATTGTTCGTGACGATAGCGACATAGAATTTATGTTTAGGTCGATGGTTGAATTAATATTTTATATCTATGTGTTCGTTCCAACTGCATGTGCTAAGAATGTTAGTAGAGATTTCATGTAATGTTGTGTAATGTGTTGTTATTTACACCTACTACTGCACTTTTGTTGAATTTCAAACATTCGTGTAATTTTAACGAAATATCGAATGGATTTAATTTTGGTCAATTGTGAAAGATTATGTATTGTTCTTGTTTATGAGTGATTATAATTGGTGTATATGTTGTACTGCCTCTAGAATTATTGTTTTGAATTACAGGTAATAAAGAGGCCGGAATTTGGCTTGGTTCGTAAAACAGAATCTGCTCTCTGCATAATTGATCGCAACGGCAGTTAACTGCCGCTGACAGCTAAAAAACGGTAGTTAACTGCCGTTGAAACCTAACCGACGGCAGTTAACTGCCGATGAAGTTATATTCGTAAATTCATGGTGTTTCATAGCAAACTATGATGTGGGAACAACAATTTTCATGAACCATTTCCTATGTATCTAATATAAAACTAACTCGGCCCAAACCTTGTCAGCTATATCACGTGAGCTTAGTATTGACCCATATATGGACATTCGACCCACCTTTGGTATTCTTCGTAGGCTATTTCTTTTTTATTATATTCTCTACTCGTGTACCTTATTCGGATTATAAAATCCGAAAAAATGAAGGGTTTATGAGCGTGTTTTCACATGGTTTGGAGGGTGTTTGTGCTATTCAGATTATAAAATCTGAAATCCGTAAGACGTGCAAGAAGAAAGTATGGCGAGAAAAGAAATAGCCTATTTCGTATGCATCCATATGACAAAAGAGAGAAAGGTCTGAGTAAGAGGCCGATCCATGTACTTGAGTGGAACACGTAGCCAAAGATAGCTATCAAGAAAACTATTGGTGGAAGGGGTTATAAGAAAGTAAATAGCCCATTTAGTATGTGAAAATATTTTATAATTTTGTTTACTAATTTCTGTATTAAGTATACTTTTTTTTTCTTCCAAAAATACCTTATATTATTGGATTAAATATATTTTTCATCATTTATCTTTTATTAGAAATCCGTTTTGATCCTTTATTTTTTTTAAATCGATTTAGTCTTTTATCTTCTTTATAAATCGTTTTAGTTATTTATCTTTTTAAAATGGTGATGTTTTAGTCCTTTTGACATACAAAAACAAATGAAAATAAGGATTAAAATATCACCACTTTAAATAAATAAAAGACTAAAATTTAGATAAAAGATAAAGGACTAAAACGATTTAGAAAAAAGATAAATGACCAAAACGAATTTTTAGTTAAAGATAAAGGACGAAAAATATATAATTTTTGGTTGCAGACTGTAACACCCATACTAAATTATCTAGAATATTTAGCA
This sequence comes from Medicago ruthenica, assembly GCA_018208015.1. NCBI lineage: Eukaryota > Viridiplantae > Streptophyta > Magnoliopsida > Fabales > Fabaceae > Medicago > Medicago ruthenica. The sequence goes on from WNNG01000096.1 coordinate 12,324, forward strand.
TGTGTATTATTCTGATATCGAATACATTAAAATTTTCAATAATAATATTACAAACAATACAACTGAATGAGTACATTTGGCTCGTCTATATAGTTATCCAAATATCATAAAATACACTTTCATATACGCATATAATCTGACAACCTCGTGAGCGTGTCCATGACGAGCAACTGCACTCCATCCAGCATCTTCCTGAAGATCTTCATCTGAAAAAATCTCTTGCTAACCTGTAAACCTGCACCAGAAGGATTGGGGTGAGACATAATGTCTCAGTGAGCTCCAGCCCAACCTACTGTTGGCAACCACGGGGGAAACCTAGGGTCGCCGTGCCTACTCTTGGCAATCTTGGGGATTCCTACGATCGCCGTCATTCTCTACATATTTCGCGATCAAGGGGGAAACTTAGGATCGCTACTTGTCTTTATCATATTCTAACTTTAAACTTAAACTTATACTTAGTGATCTGGGGACATCCTATGATCACTTTCTTTCTCTGCTGACTACTTGTCATATTCTCATCATAATTTCATAAACATCAATATATATGTAAATATTTATATCATTCTTAATCATTAAGTTAGTAAGTCAGCGTTGAATAAACAATCATTATCTTGGTTCATTTTACGGAGTGCATACAGGTAAACCCCAGAATACATCTCCCTTCTACCGGTGAAACTCCTATCATATCAGGCTATCACCGGACTCCTCTTTTCTTTTGTGTGGCTGCCCTCGCGAGCGGTAACTTCACCGTTCCAGCTACCATTTAAGGCGGTAACTTCACCGGAACCCCCTGTATACTAACTAGCGAGCAGACACGAGACACATTAACTTTCTTGACTTGGATGTGTAGCTGCCCTCACGAGCGGTAACTTCACCGTTCCAGCTGCCATTTAAGGCGGTAACTTCACCGGAACCCCCTGTATACTAACTAACGAGCAGACAGAAGACACATCTAGTCATTTAATTACTTTGTTCTTATTCTTTGTATATATATATATATATATATATATATACATATAACTTATAACTTTAACTTATGCATATCTGATGCATTCTTTGAGTATTCATTCTTAAAAGCATAACCTATAAATAGGCTCTTAACTTTTATCATTAAATCTTCCCTTTGTGCATACGCACACTTAATTGAGTGCATCTTAAACTTGCTACACTAGGTGCATTCTCATTCTCATTATTCCTTATCCTAAGTACTTGAAAGTACGTCTCATAATTTACCATAAGCTTTTGCATATTTAATGCATTCCTTGAGGAAACTAATCTCCCAATACATATCATATGAGTATAAGATCATAGGCTAATCATTATCATAAGCCACTACTTGGTTATTGGAAACATTCCCATAACCGTCCAAACTTTGCCCTTACAATTCTAAACTATTCTAAGTCATTGCTCAATCCTTATTCCTTACATTTTCATCCTTTTTGGGAGCCTCTTGGATGAGTTAGAATGGTAGTTATTGTTTCTAAAATGTTTACGGAGAAACGGATGCGAAAAACCATGCCTACGCGCTCCAGAACACCCAAAATAGGTAAGCTGTCATGGCTGTTCTGGGGCTGGTTGCTTGTAGCGAGCTCTAGCGAGCTCTAGCGACCGTAGGCAGAACAAAATCATGCGTGGTCGCTGTAGCGAGCTCCAGCTCGCTGTAGCGACCATGATAGGTCCAGAAAACCCAGAAAATGCAATTTTCATCATTCCAAACCATTCTAACACACCCAAGCTTCCCCAAAGGTATAAAAAGGTTTTTCTTAAGCATATAAACAATTAAATCATAGCTGGAACAAGGAATTAGCAAATAACATCAATTAGGGCACTTTACTAAAAAATTAATCAAAGTACAAATAACTCTCAAACTTACTCAAAACGGGTTCTAAAACCCTAGGGAGCTCACCTATGCCTTGATTGGTGCTTATTGAGTCCTGAACTTCAAACCCTAGCTTATCCCCTTGATTCTTCCTTGCTTCTCTTCTTATTTTCTCTTGTTCTAAACTTCCAAAACTTGAGCTTGCTTGCATAAACCTCACAAGAATTGGATGAAGTTTTGATGGGTGAAGACTAGAGTGAGGATGGCGTGAGTTTGAGGGAGGGGAAGAGGAGAATTCTGATGTGGAGAGAATGAAGGGAAAGAAGAAAAGTGATAAGAAAATATTTTGTCCCCTTTTAAATAATTCTTCCATTCCCACATATTTACAAAATCGCCATGCTTGCATAATAAGCTTCTAACACTGATAACTGTTACTTCTAAGCGGGATATTACAATCTACCCCCCCTTAAAGAAATTTCGTCCTCGAAATTTAGATTCCTCTCGTTCTCATATATGAATGAATCTCTCATACTACTTTCTCTACTAGCCAAAACTCCAGTTTGTCTTACTTATCACAATTCCTTAGTTTTCCAACTCTATATAAGTCGATTATATTCGACAATCTTTTCTTTAACTGAGATACCTGATGTACATTACACAACTCTTGCATAGTAGGACGTGAGGTTATCCGAGCCATCGTATACACTTCTTGCAAACCCAATCTAGAGTTATCCAGTCCTAACACTTGTTCTGAATCTTATAAATCCCTTCATAGTCCATGCATTCTTATTCTGACGACATTGAATCGTTCTTATCATCCTCAATATTCCCACTCTTCACTGGGTTTCTTGCACTGCATCTAATTCTACTGAATTATTACCTTTATCTTTCGTCTCATACGTCAACATCTTACTTATAGACCTACATCATACCTTTCCATATAGAATCATTCTTACACCGAACGTCTGATATAGTGTACTCACATGCATATGCAAGGATTTTTTTCCAACTTCATTATTATTCTAGGTACAAGCAGGAGTTTCACCTCTAGCACCTGCTCCTTTCTTCCTGACATCACGATGTGCTGCTTATCACAATCGCAACCATTACCCTCACTATGAAATTCTCAAAGATTTGCGGAATTCTTACAGATTACTCGTACTCTGCTACAGCTAGTCTATGGCGTCAACGCGTATCTCAATAACTTAGGAATCATACTTCATACTGGGAGTTTGCTAATCTCCCATCATTCTTGTCACTACTTATTCTCGAATTCTTGCCGTAGCATAAATATTTTCTATACCGATAATCCAAAACTCATAGGAGTTTAGCCCAAGCGATGAGTGGTGTAAACCGTCTCACATAACATTATATTACAATTTAAAGCACATAGCTTACATACATGATCAAGTACGTGTACACCACTAATGGGTACACTGCACGTCGTATTATCTTTGTCCGACTAATGGGACATCATTCTTGGTCTTAACATATTTGAGACACTACCACATCAATTGGGAATCTTTTCTTACTCTTAACTCATTTTGTAACATCCGGGATTTGCCTTTCAACTGGCTTGCCAGGTTTGCCCCGCCAATGTTACTCGTGTTTATTTCTTAAGTGTACAACAACCTATAACATAAATTATGGTTACATTTTCTCAGCATCGTAAACTTATTTTCTCATTCTGGACGTCGAGTTCAAGATCCTTGAATATTCTTAACTAAAACGCGTTCGGTATACACAACCCTGTTCTGATTGGCATCTTCTCACTTAAACATTACTAGCTGCGTACCTTAGTGACTTATACATGTCGCATAACTGAAAAGGAAAGGCTACACTACTATCTGAGTAGCATAAACACCGTCCAATAAGTACACATTACTAAACTTAACTCGGTATATGCGACTTGTCAACATAGCGTGGGTACAATGTGGAATAACTTACATGCCACTGCATTGTCGCTTTTGACCAATGCTTCGATTCCATATTACTTCGCAACCACAGCCTTTACTGTTGTTGCCTCATGAATAATCCTTTCTTGGCTGAACTTACTCTTCAGGTCTACCTGAAATGATGGAGCTAAAATAGCTGGGTTACCTTACTAGCGGTAACTTCATTCACTTAAAACTTAACCTAGTAGGAACACATTCTTCTTATATCTTACCACATACTCTTAAACTATTTCGATATTCCTTTTCTCATGGGATTCGAGGTTTGAAGTATTCTTCAACTTAACTTCCAAAAATTTCTATTAGAACTTGTGATATGTTCAAGTCGTCTCTACTTACTGCTATTCCGTATTATAAGAATTAAGCACTTAACATCTTCTCGTTCTCTAAGCTTCAGCTCAGCATTATTCATTAATTCATTCTTGGATTGCTACTCCGCTGCGCAACTCTGATTCTTAACAATTCTAGTCAAGATTTGGAGCAATACACCACTATTGTCACATAAAATTTCGTCGACCAATCCTTTTCCTCTATCACTTTGTAATTACCGTAACAAAACCATCTGACGTTATCATTTCTCTTGTGGCCTAAACCATCTACTTAACTTACGGATTGGTCATCTCCTGACTTTGTGTTTCCTTTCGGACATAAACCTCATACTTACTTTCGCAATAATACGCCAAAACCTGTAAACGGTTTTCAGCAACTGTTACGAGCCTAACAATGCTCCTATCAACGGCTCATACTCTGGTTCTAACTTTACTCTCCATATCCTGAATTCTGTAACCATCTCTTGGTCAACACATCATATAATCATTAAACATTGTGGAAACCCGATTGAAAGCATGCTTGAGGCAACTTAAATTCACACACAATCACTTGTGGCAACTTCTAAAAACGACTTATGGGTTCTGGAGGTTCACATCTTTCATACACTGAATCCACTGGGGTTTGAGTCCCATTACTAACCATTCTATCTTTTATCCGTAAGGATTTCACATCCATAATCTTTCCGAGACAACTTCGGTCTCCTTAGCTCTATCATGTCCCTTAAGTTACCCCTTCGAATTTCTACGGAACAATCCGTCCTGAATAAGATTCAAACTCTTATTGGTCCTCTGGTGAATTTAATTATAGATTACGTCTCTTCGAGTACCCGATTAATTGATCTTAATTTCAACGTTTATCATTACCTATTGGATTCCTCCAGTAACTCGTTATTGTATTCTCAATTCAATCTTGATCTTATTAGCCGAATGATTCTTCATATAATTGAACAACCCCAAAGTCTGTACATTCTACCACCTTTGAAGCATACTATCATAAGGTAATCACTTCCGGCTTTCCAAAATAATTGTATAAGGAAATCCATCAATTGAACATAGAACTTCTTACATTAACCACAACATTAACTTGCGTACTAGTGCCGATCTTTCTGATAATAAAGCCTCCAAATAAAACTCGGCTAAATTCCGATTATTTCTCAAAACACTGGTCTACTCTAATCTCGTGTTATTATGAACTCGCCTTCTTCGGCCAATAGAGGAAATTCGACTTTATTCGTCCATCAGTTCACTAAATCCCAATGACTGACCATTCAATATCCACCTTTCGTTGAGTAAATTTCCAGTTAAGCTTAGCTTGCTTCCAATCTTCTCACTAATAGGACACATCTGAATATCTGATTCACACTTCAACATGCAACGGGTCTTATTACTAGTACTTACTCATCCATCTTAGTTCTTAGGTTGCATACCGTCTTCTCTTCTTAATTTCCAAATCTAGCATTTGTGGTTTGGGAGGTGCGGCTGATCTGATGGGGTTAATCTTACTTGCGAGTCATGCTCAAAGACCACACTGGAGTGATTAGCTTCATTTGTCCAAATAATTCACTTAATCCATAATTAATTCCCTTAACTGTCTGGACATTAAAATCTCATCCATTTCGAGTTCGATTCTTCAACACTCTATCTTTGCTGAGAGTCAGAGGTTTCAAAACTGACCGATAATTCCTCACTTCGAGTCTCTAGGTTTGGAACTGCAATTCCTTAACTCTGTACTCAGAATCGTTACTTATTCCACACTTCACTTTTACTTCTCAAACTGCGGTTCCCATCAAGGTTCCACGTCATTCCTTAGAGTATCTCATGATTCCTTAATCCTTATGTCTTCCGCGGACGAGGTATCGCCCAACGACGCGTCCAACTGGGTTGAGGTGCTTCACCTTACTCTTAAGTATCTCTTATGCTTCTGAAACTTCGTCATTAACAGACTTAGCTACCTCACGGTTGATGGCCACCATTTGGCATTGAATACTTCTTCGCCAATTCCGTCTTAAAATTTTGTAACCTTAATCTTCGCCCTACATACACTTCATTCCTCCTTGGTCACATTCAGCTCTCGGACATTTATCCTAACTGTCATATACTAGATTGAGTTGATCAGGCTCAACTAGATGTGACATTTAGAACAACACCCGGAACCCAATGGTTCCACTACTTATTGAATTTTTTAATGACCAAGGCACGGTCTGAATCGACCTGCTCTGATACCAATTGTAACACCCATACTAAATTATCTAGAATATTTAGCATGTGTATTATTCTGATATCGGATACATTAAAATTTTCAATAATAATATTACAAACAATACAACTGAATGAGTACATTTGGCTCGTCTATACAATTATCCAAATATCATAAAATACACTTTCATATACGCATATAATCTGACAACCTCCTGAGTGTGTCCATGACGAGCAACTGCACTCCATACAGCGTCTTCCTGAAGATCTTCATCTGAAAAAAATCTCTTGGTAACCTGTAAACCTGCACCAGAAGGATTGGGGTGAGACATAATGTCTCAGTGAGCTCCAGCCCAACCTACTGTTGGCAACCACGGGGGAAACCTAGGGTCGTCGTGCCTACTCTTGGCAATCTTGGGGATTCCTACGATCGCCGTCATTCTCTACATATTTCGCGATCAAGGGGGAAACTTAGGATCGCTACTTGTCTTTATCATATTCTAACTTTAAACTTAAACTTATACTTAGTGATCTGGGGACATCCTATGATCACTTTCTTTCTCTGCTGACTACTTGTCATATTCTCATCATAATTTCATAAACATCAATATATATGTAAATATTTATATCATTCTTAATCATTAAGTTAGTAAGTCAGTTTGAACAAACAATCATTATCTTGGTTCATTTTACGGAGTGCATCCAGGTGGAGTAACCCCAGAATACATCTCCCTTCTACCGGTGAAACTCCTATCATATCAGGCTATCACCGGAATCCTCTTTTCTTTTGTGTGGCTGCCCTCGCGAGCGGTAACTTCACTGTTTCAGCTGCCATTTAAGGCGGTAACTTCACCGGAACCCCCTGTATACTAACTAGCGAGCAGACAGGAGACACATTAACTTTCTTGACTTGGATGTGTAGCTGCCCTCACGAGCGGTAACTTCACCGTTCCAGCTGCCATTTAAGGCGGTAACTTCATTGGAACCCCCTGTATACTAACTAACGAGCAGACAGGAGACACATCTAGTCATTTAATTACTTTGTTCTTATTCTTTGTATATATATATATATATATATATATATATATATACATATAACTTATAACTTTAACTTATGCATATCTGATGCATTCTTTGAGTATTCATTCTTAAAAGCTTAACCTATAAATAGGCTCTTAACTTTTATCATTAAATCTTCCCTTTGTGCATACACACACTTAATTGAGTGCATCTTAAACTTGCTACACTAGGTGCATTCTCATTCTCATTATTCCTTATCCTAAGTACTTGAAAGTACGTCTCATAATTTACCATAAGCTTTTGCATATTTAATGCATTCCTTGAGGGAACTAATCTCCCAATACATATCGTATGAGTATAGGATCATAGGCTTATCGTTATCATAAGCCATTACTTGGTTATTGGAAACATTCCCATAACCGTCCAAACTTTGCCCTTACAATTCTAAACTATTCTAAGTCATTGCTCAATCCTTATTCCTTACATTTTCATCCTTTTTGGGAGCCTCTTGGATGAGTTAGAATGGTAGTTATTGTTTCTAAAATGTTTACGGAGAAAACGGATGCGAAAAACCATGCCTACGCGCTCCAGAACACCCAAAACAGGTAAGCTGTCATGGCTGTTCTGGGGCTGGTCGCTTGTAGCGAGCTCTAGCGACCGTAGGCAGAACAAAATCATGCCTGGTCGGTGTAGCGAGCTCCAGCTCGCTGTAGCGACCATGACAGGTCCAGAAAACCCAGAAAATGCAATTTTCATCATTCCAAACCATTCTAACACACCCAAGCTTCCCCAAAGGTATAAAAAGGATTTTCTTAAGCATATAAACAATTAAATCATAGCTGGAACAAGGAATTAGCAAATAACATCAATTAGGGCACTTTACTAAAAAATTAATCAAAGTACAAATAACTCTCAAACTTACTCAAAACGGGTTCTAAAACCTTAGGGTGCTCACCTATGCCTTGATTGGTGCTTATTGAGTCCTGAACTTCAAACCCTAGCTTATCCCCTTGATTCTTCCTTGCTTCTCTTCTTATTTTCTCTTGTTCTAAACTTCCAAAACTTGAACTTGCTTGCATAAACCTCACAAGAATTGGATGAAGTTTTGATGGGTGAAGACTAGAGTGAGGAGGGCGTGAGTTTGAGGGAGGGGAAGAGGAGAATTCTGATGTGGAGAGAATGAAGGGAAAGAAGAAAAGTGATAAGAAAATATCTTGTCCCCTTTTAAATAATTCTTCCATTCCCACATATTTACAAAATCGCCATGCTTGCATAATAAGCTTCTAGCACTGATAACTGTTACTTCTAAGCGGGATATTACACAGACGAAAAATATATTTAAGCCTATATTATGTCATTCATCTTAGTAGTAGTAATAAAATATGTGATTAAATCAAAGATCTAGTGACAAGCATACTCCCTTGTGAAGCTATGAGTGACATAATTTGCTTGTCTTCTTGCAAAATTTATCTTTAAGTTTAGAAATTGTTGTAACATAGCTCTATATGTAGCCATAATGCTGCCAAATTCACATTGGTTATTAGAACTATGTACAATGTTGTCAACCTTTGACTTATAATCTAGCTCAATAAGCCCTTTTGATAGGCCAAAAAGACTAAGCCATAAAATAACATCTGTGAAACCAAACGCCTCTCCTTCCAATGGGCGAGGAATACCCTCATAACACTTAGTTAACGCTTTTACAAAGTGACCTAGAGAGTTCATAATACACATACCGATATCAAAATCATCTTTGATCACGAAAAAAGAGCTGCATCAATATTACACTTGACATAATCTTCCTCCGAAGGTTGGCATCATATTAAGTTTACTTGTAAATTTCTTAAAAAAAAAAGTTTGCTTGTTAATATAGAGAAAAGATACTCTTCAAATATTTTCATTATTTCCTAAATTTAAATTCGTCATCCATAGCTAGTATTTTACATTAATGACGTACTTTAAAAGCATATTTTCATCTAGATGTTGCTAAAGAAAAGAAATTAAGATCAAGAATTAATGAGATAATGACAAACCAATGTATTCGTCCAATATATGAGGGTTGGTAGGACGGTTGTAGTGATTGTGATGAAATTGCTGCTGCCTTTTGAGTTAGTAGTAATAAGGCACGCAATGCAAAACTTGTAATACATCAACGATGTTGATGTAATACAGTTGATTTTATTTCTTTTCAATGAATTGATGAATTGCATTGATGTAGATATAACTTTAATCGATTCAATTTTCCATTGAGTTGTGATATATCTTGAAATTGATTTATCTTGTTTGAAAGAAACGTTTTTGTCAAAACTTTTTTAGGATTTGTCAGAAAAATGTTTGAAAGTAACGTATGAATAAATTGTATTTATTAAATTTTTTTCTTCCATAAATATTTATAATTGTTTTTAGTAAATGTCTACTTATGTACTCTTCTGGCCTAGCTACAATGAGAGACATATTTGTATAGACATTTTTTCCAAAATGTATGAGAAATTCAATATTCAATATAGTTTTAATTAGTTTTTTTTTTCAATTCCATCCTCTAACTAATACTACATTTGAATCACGTTCTGTTCAATATATTCTATTTTGTATTAATTAATGATAATGATGAATAACTATTTATTAAGAAGTATGATTCTCTTTTTTATTCATATATTTTCTTAATATGTAAACAATGATTAAAATATACTTTCCCTAAAAAATGATTAAAATATATTTATTGTGGGATAGAATAGTTTTCTATGATACACAAATTTATCTAGCAAACCAATATCTAATGTTAAATAGTATTCACAAAAAAAGAATATAAAGTAACATTGTTTTTCATGTTTAAGTTTGAGCATTAAGACAATTTGATAAAAAGTTTTTATAGGCAACATCTTATTTTCAGAGCAAAAGGTAATCTTCGAGGTATGAAGTATGTTTGAATGAAGGGTTTTAAATGATTTTGGAGACGCAGTTTTTGTAGGAATAAATATTTATTTACGTATATATTGTGATCTTAAAAAATTGAAAGAATATTTGGTTAAAATAATTGAAAGAAGAATATAATAAATGATGATGTAAGACCTTAGTAATTTAGACTTCAGCTTAATGGTAAGTAAAGTATAAGCAATGATATTTCAGGGTCGCGGCTTATGGGCTAATATGCTCAAGCTAGTGCTTTACAACTCTATAGTTCAAAAAAACCTCAAAAAATTCAATTTTTTTAGAGGAAAATTCAATTTATTTATAAATATATAATATGACAAATTAGTCATAGATCATCAAAAGGAGGGCCACATTTTCCTAACTTAGCAAAACTTTAATATTTATAAGCCTTGAGTTAAATTTCTTAAAGTCTCGTTATAAAATTTGTTTAAGATCTCTAAATATGTTGGGCTAGCCTTCGATTGTTCAAGTTAAAATTTGAACTTCTTATTCTCTCCAACGATTAATCATTAACTGAAGTTTATAAACCATTTATAAACCATTTGAACTCAACCTCTTGATTGATCACATGACATTTTCTCTATGAAAATTAAGTTATAGTGAGTGGATGATGTCCCTTGTCCAATACAATGAAGATCTTAAGGCTCAAATTAAATCTCACTTACTAAGGAATTTATATTTGCCTCCCTTCAAGAGAATTAGCAGGGAACGAACTCATAACCTAGTCCAAAAAAGGCCGATCACATAATATTATATATATAATTCATTCTAATTAAAAAATTCTACTTAATTCCTTTTAGAAACATTTTATAATTCTTTAATTTATAAAAGAAAAATATGACATCCACTTTACTCCAAAATCCGCCATCCAAATTTACTCTAAAATAAAAATAGAGTCCTATATAACAGGTACGTGTGTGTGCATGGAATAAGACATAAGACATAAGACATTCATTACAAAAGAGACATTGAAAATATGGGGTGTTCAAGTGCTTTCTCAACTTATTTTCTTCTTCTTCTTTTTGTCCCAATTTATGGAAAACCTCAAGTCCCTGCATTGTTCATCTTTGGAGACTCTAGTCTTGATGTGGGCAATAATAACAATCTACCTACCCTTATTAAAGCAAACTTCCTTCCTTATGGAAAAGACTTTGTGAATCACTTTCCAACCGGAAGATTTTCAAATGGAAAAATTGCTATTGACTTTGCATGTGCTTTTTCTTTCCCTTAATTCAAAATTAAATTATCATTATTTTAATTTGATATAAGGTTAAATATTTTTTTAGTCTCTTCAATTTCGTAAATTTTGTTTTTAGTTCCTCAACCCACTTTAAGTCCTAATAAATTATAAAACTATATGTTTTAGTCCCTAAAAAGGACAAAAACAACATGGTATTGCAATTTGTAGGACTAATAAGTGGCATAAGGACTAAAAGTAAAAAAGTAAATTGTGTCGAGACTAAAAATATATTTAGCTGTTTTATATATTACTTATGTATCCATGTTATCTTTCTTTTTTTATATTTGATCAATATATTTTATTGATTCATTTAATTTCTGCAGCTGAAACCCTTGGATTTATCTCTTACCAACCTGCTTATCTCAACTTATATATCAAAGGAAAGTACCTCTTGAATGGTGTCAGCTTTGCGTCATCTGGTTCTGGTTTCCTTGAATCTACGGCCAAAACTTATGTAACTACATTTAAATTACCCAGGAATTTGTTTTTCCGTTTATAGTAAATACTCAAATTGATTTTCCAAATTGTGTTATTTGACTGCGAGTTTTGTGAAATTATGATAACACGAATTTTTTTTTGTGTTAAAGCTTCGAAATGTAGTTTTTTAAAATTAAGGTGTAATTCTGTCAAACTCATTGCCAATCAAAGTAAAGCTATTAAATGATTGTATTGTTAATTTTGTGGATGTAGAGCGCACTTTCAATAAGCCAACAATTGGAATGCTATAAGGACTACCAAGAAGAACTAGTGAAAATTGCTGGGAGATCAAATGCATCATCAATTATATCTGGTGCTATATATGTTGTTGGTTTTGGGACTGGTGATTTTTTCCTGAATTATTACATAAATCCATTGCTTCACATTGTTTATACGCCTTATCAATTCTCGGACATTCTTGTGCAAAACTATGCTAAATTTATTCAGGTATATATTTCTCTCTCAACAAAAGTTTTAAATAGTGGCCATGAAAACAGCTGCAATATCATCGTGATACTTAATATTGCAGAAAGTCGTGATCAAATGCAACTTATGTGACTTCAATCGTGGCCGCAATGTAGTTTCAATAACATTAAAAATCGTTTTGTCTCAACTCAAGTCATGGTTGCGAACATTTATTTAAAACCTTGCGATCTCAACCATGACACGAAATAATTCCCTAGAAAATTAGTAAGGGGCTTAAAAGTTATGCTATTGATTATAGGATTTCATTCATACACTATCAATGATTAAAAGTTTTGACATCCTCACTACTAAAGTAAATAGTATTGACGTAAAATCTTTTACATTGTTTGTGTCAAGATTATGCTTTTGACTAAATATTTCTTTTGATATTTACATGTTTATGACAGGATTTATATGCCCTAGGAGCAAGGAAGATTGCTGTGGCAACATTAGGTCCATTAGGTTGCTTGCCTGCACCCATCACTCTATTTGGCCCTGCTCATAGCGAAGAATGTGTAGTCAAAATAAACAATGTTGCTATTTACTTTAATCAAAAGCTGAACTCCACATCTGTGAGCTTGAGAAAAATGCTTCCCGGCCTCAATTTGGCTATACTTGATGCCTACAAACCTCTCTTTAACCTAGTCACTAAACCATCTGAATATGGTACCAAAATAAGTCCATTCTTCTCTAATTATAAGTCATAATTCTTGGGCCTTTGCCCGTTTTCAGTGTTAATATATATTGTTGCCATTCAAAAAAAAGTCTAATAACCTCTTCTCTAATTTATAAGTCTTTTTTAAAATAAAATAAATTGTCTCTAAAATAAATCCCATTTCAAATTGCTAATACTATTAAATATTGTTTCCAACCTACTTATTAATATTACTAATATCTTCTTTCCGATGTTAATTTTAGTGGACTAGTTTGGTGGGTTTTTTCAAAAAAAATATATTACTAATATCTCTTGTGAGATGAAAATTTATTGTTGGACATATCTATAGTAAATAGAAATGTATTTTAATAATACTTTACACAATCAATCAAATAAATGATTTTAAAAGTATTTATAATTAAAGTCAAATATTTTTAATAAATTTCTGGTTATGATTGATTGTCGGTATAAAACGTTTTACATCTACGGTTTATATTAATTATATCTTTTTTTTGTCCAAATTATATTTTATTTTTATGTGAAAATGACTAAAATTTCTTATAAATAGAGACAAATGTAATGTTATGGATTGTGAATTAATTACCACTAGCATGATTGTTAATTTGTTTCTTAATTGTTGTGACATGTATACATTTTTACTTGCAGGATTTTCTGAAACAAGAAAGGGATGTTTTGGGACTAGCTTGCTAGAGAATATTTCTATATTTAATAATAAAGAAACCATTATAACAATATGTCCTAATGCATCTAAGTATGTATTCTGGGATGGTCTTCATCCTACAGAGGCTACAAACAAGTATATGGCTGCTGAATTGATTGCTGATGGCATGTCCCTTATATCTTAAACAAACACTTCTAGGGTCATTCCCACACATAGTTTGCAGTTTGGATTTAATTTCCTAGAATTGTATACCTATGCCATAGATAAAACTATTGTGCTGTGTGTAATAACTTGATATGGCATTCTACTATATATGTGAAAGTTTTTTATATTCCTCTGCTATCTTCTCTTCGTGGCAAGTTCACATGAATTAATAAATAAATTTAAACTAATTTTGTTATGTACCTATCTATATATATATATATATATATATATATATATATATATATATATATATATATATATATATATTAAACTAATTTGGTTTTAATTGGAGAAAACAGATTCCGAGAGACTGAAACCAAACTCATTGCTTGTGTTTGGATATTTTGGTCACAATGCAAATTGGAAAAGAAACCAACGAGGAAAAAAAAGGAAAAAAATTCAAAAGAGACTACTTTATAGTATAGAAAGTTCCAGCTGCATCCATCCTAAGGAGATACAAGAGATCTTCCCGGGGCTACTCGACTTGACAAACTGTTATTAAAGCCCATTTTTACTATATTTTTCACATTCAAGGGAAAAGACTTGCATATGACTTATTTCTACTGTGATTCGGCTCCGATTAACTTCAAAATAAATAATCAATAGAGTGGGATGAGATACTAGGATCTGAGTGAGTTCCCAAACTCGGAATAAAACATAGTATGCCAATTATAAAAATAACTGCTAATTGTAACTCTGGAAGATTATGATCATAAAACATAATAATAAATACTTTAACCTTAAACTCTTTTGTTTACTAAATACTCAGAATTTGACTTTCTACTTGTATGAATACTTATCATAGGTTATTCGTTCGTTCGTTCATACTTTGCGCTTGCAACTTCTCTCAAGTGTGGGTATACTTGAGATAGTTACCTACGAGTAAAGTATGCTTAAAAGCGGTAAGTGGTGCCCCACCTACAACTTTACTGTAATTAGGGGTGGCAATATGATCTACCAAATCCATATCCATCCACTACAAAATCCATCTAATCCATCCATCAAACAAAAAAATTTGTTAATGGATTGGTTTGGATTCATCCATTTAAAACTATGGATGGATTGGATCCATCGATCTTATTTAAATGTCCAATGGATCATATCTTTAAAATAAATAAAAAAGTCCAATGGATTACTTTAAAAAATATTAATTTCTTTTATTCAAATAATTACAATACATTTTTTTTAAAGGAAATAATTACAATACATATTTATTTGATAAAATAAAAAAATTAATAAAAAAACTACCAGAAAAAAAACAATTTTTTTTAATTATTAATTTTTTTAATTATTAAATATTATTAATTTAATATATTATTAAAATATTTAATTATATTTTATTAAAGGTGGTGGTCAACGCCGGAGACTACTGATCAACGACAAAGCTCCGCCGCGCGGCCACCGTGTCTCGCCGGAGCTCCGCCGTGTTTCACCGGAGCTTCACCGTCAGCCGCCGTGTCTCGTCGGAGCTCTGCCACCGACCGCCGTGTCTCGCCGGAGGACCACTGTGGTCAACGCCGGCGGCGGCCGGTTGACCACCACAACCACCATTGTCCACCATATTATTTTAAATTATTTAATAAATAATATTTAATATTTATGAATTATTAAATTATTTGGGCTTATGTCAAAGATACTAATGGGCTAAAAAAAACTGTATTGGGCTTAGTTAGTTAAAATTTATTTGGATTGAATTCACTATAAAAACACTTTAATAAATAATACACCTCTTCAAACAAATAATACACTTTGATTTATGGATCAGATGAATAATCTATCTATTAAAATCTAGTAATGGATGAATTGGATGGACTTTATTCTTGATGGATGAATTAGATGATTTTTTTTTAACAAAACAAAATAGTGGATTGTAATGGACTAATGGACTTTTTTTATCCATCCATTAGGATCCAAAATTCATATACATCCAATCTATCCATTTTGCCACCCCTAAGTGTAATCGTTACATGAGATATTCCTTGTTTTGTTTAGAACATCTTACTTACCCCACCATTTGTTTTAACATTCGTTCATTACATTCCTAGATGCCTAATTACGCATCTAGTAACCTTATCTTATTTATCATAACTTTACTTGCTTATCCTTCACGCACTGGGACTAATGTAAATACAGGACAACATTTTTTTTGTCAAACTTGCAACATACTTTAAAATACCTATATTAAGTCTTAGCCTAACAAGTTTATGTTCAAACTAAAGCCAAACGAGTCTATTTTCCAGAAAATTAACAATCGTTCAAAAAGGAGATCCATAGAAAAAGTTATGACTAAAATACCAAATGTAGGTAAATACGAATTTAAGCTAGTAGCCATCAAGAATCAACAAAACCACCTCATAATACCAACAAGCACAAGGAAAATTTCTAAAACATATTAACAACAACATTAGCAAGAAACATACTCAAAATAACTCAGTATCTAAAGAGGCTCGTAATTTGACCATAAAATCCGCACAATGATTAACCTCTTTAAGAGTATGGAAAATAATGACATTGTTCTTCTTCATCAAGTTCTTCACATCTTGAATCAAGACCACATAAACATGAAATTTCGTTATTGGACATTTGAGGAGGTTGATACAATACGAAGAGTCGGAGTAGCAAACGAGCTCAGTTATATTTAAGCTTTTGGCCAAAATTAGACCCTAGTAGTAGATAGCATAAAGCTCAGCATACAAGATGTCAGATGAGTCATGAATATATCCAGAAAAACCTGATAAATAAAAGCCAACATTATTTCGAACGACTCCTCCAAAGCCAGCTCTCACGGGGTGCCCAGGCAACTACCATCAACAATAAGGATGGCACAAGAGTGATTACCATTGTTCTACTTATACTTAATGAATCTATCAACTGATTCAACATTGGAATTAGGAGCAAAACAAGATATGAGAGAATCTACCATACTGTGAATGTTGTAGGAGAGGCGACTAAGATGCCAATTCTCATTGCTTAAACACATAAGATTTTGGTGACGCCAAGCCCACCAAGCAGTAGCAGCAAAGAGGAAAGAACGGGGACCCATAGAACCATCCTTCAACCAATCTATCACATCCATATTTGAATAGATATTCGCATCATGGAAGCCAACATGGTTCCAAATGATTCAAGAGAAGTTACAATCGCGAACATAGTTAAGGAAAGTCTCATCATCAAGATCACAATGAGAGAAAATAGCCGATGGTGCAATATTTATATGGTTGAGCAAAAGGAGAGTAGGGGCAGAGTTGTGGCAGGTCAACCAAAAAAGAAACTTCAACTTTCTCGGAAGCTTTAATTCCCAAATCCAAAACCAAGAGGAAATAGAATTAAAATGAGTTACCGTGTTTGTGCGGGAAATCAATTTGAGATCATTTTTAGCATGCATGATAGAAGACCAATTGAGTGAATCTTTGGGATGAGTGGTAGCATGAAGCTTGTGTTTGGATTTGAGTTCTCTTTTTAATTCTTCCTTTTTAACGCTACTTCAATGCAAATATACTAAAACTACAAATTCAAGCTTTTAATTACCATGAATTCGAAGGAACTCACATCCTGGTTCCATATGTGTAAATAGTAGATTGAAGATTAAAATAAAGATTGTTTTTGTAAACGATATAACACTTTTTAACGTAAATAACGCTTCTTTAAGGTCACTAACATGGCTTCTGATGCTTCAATGATCTTTCAAAACAAGTGCTACACTCTTAATAAGTAGTAACATCTTCCATATAGATCTTCAGTCTCTCACCATTTACCCTTAAGAGTAGAATTGTGAGCTCCATTTGGTGACAATGTTTTGATTATAAATGGTCCCGACCATTTTGATTTTAGCTTGCATGGAAACAATCTCAACAAGGAGTTGACATGTAGGACTTGTTGTCCCGGGTGAAACTGTCTTTTCACCAAGTGTTTTACTTGTAGATCACCGCATTTTCATATGTTTTCATCCTCATTTATTCTAGTTCATGAAGCTTCAACAACCTCTTCTTTCCATCTAACTCAACATCGAAATTCAGGAATTTTTAACGCCCAATAAGACTTGTGTTCCAATTCCACCAGAAAGTTATATGTTTTCCCATACACCAACTGATAAGGAGACATCCTTTAGTGAGTCTTGAAATTTTTCCTATAATCCCACAAAGCATCACCAACTTCTTTGACCAATCTTTCCTAGAAATACTAACAATCTTTTCAAGAATTTGTTTTAGTTGACGATTTTACACCTCTACTTATCTCTAGTTTAAGGGTAATAGGGGGTTTTCACTTTGTGTTTCACATTGTACGTAGACAATAATTTGTCTAAATACTTCTTTCTTACACTACAAGAAATTTGGCATTTTGCGACACTTACTCTGCGACCCTTGACTTAGAACCGTCGCAAATTACACTTTTGCTACTGTTATTGCGACTGTTAGGCTTAAGGGTCGCAAGTTTTATACCTTTTTTTTTCAAGCGTCCTTCACAAAATATTTTTTGGCCAATTCATTTTCAAGCGCCCTTCACCAATTCATTTTCATTCTCCCTCCCAAAGCTCCAAACCCTAAACCACATTTTATTCTCCACCAAATTTCAATCTCACTTTCCCCCAAACTGAAACCTGATTCTCCACACTCTCACCCACAATCTCACTTTCCCCCAAAAAAGAACAATTACGTTCCTCTCTCTCTCTCTCTCTCTCTCTCTCTCTCTCTCTCTATCTCTCTCTCTCTCTCTCGTGATTGACTGTCTCTTCGGATTGGCCACCGTCTCTCTCTGATTGCCCAGTTGTCACCTTCTCTTCTTCGATCGCCCACCGTCTCCCTCTCTCTCTTCATAGATTCTCGTGAGGAAGGGGTTCTTGTGAGAAAGGAGGTTCTCGTGAGAAAGGGCTCGTGATTCTCCGTTTTCGATTTTGGTAAGTCCTATCACCTTCTTCATCACTAATTACAGATACATATTCCATGCATGTATATTTGTGGTTATTAGGGTTTAGATTTTCATTTGATTGTGATTGTGGCTTATTGTGGTTCAAATTGTTCAATGTGATTGTGGTTGATTCAAATTATTAGTTCAATGTTATGTTGATTCCAATTTTTCTTGTATATAAGTCCTTATCATGACAAACACTTATCTTTGTTTCTATAAGAACAAATTAAATATAGGTAAATTGTTTTTGTATAAGCTATAATTTGTTTTAATATTGAGTGGGATCAGTTTCTGACCATTTTCCTAAATTTGAAAAAAAAAACATAATAGAAGTTAGTGGCGTTGAAGAGAATAAGAAAGTGGTTCAAAATAGATAAAGCATTTTGTCCTTGTTTTCAGTTCGTTATTGTGCGCTCTCGTTAAAAAAACGCAAGCTTCTGAGCGTATGCGAACGCTCGAAAAGCTGTTGTGAAGTCGCCACCAAAGTTTTTATATAAACCCTTAAGTTTTTTATTTTGAAGGGAAACGATAATAAAACCCTTGACGATGAGGAAAGGATGGTCATTGCAACCATTATCGGGTTCGGGAGTCGATTACGCAAGAGGAAGGTATTAGCACCCCTCACGTCCGTTGTACTCAACGGGAACCTCCTAGTTAGCTAAAGCTTAAAATGTTTTTAAATGTTTTGCGTGCATGCTTGAATATATAAAGGGAAAAAGAAAATATGATGAAAGGGGAAAAAGTTTGTTTTTTATTATTGTGCTTGAAAAGATGACGATCTTGCTCCTACGTATCCCCTGGTGCGATGGGGAATTCAAAGCTACGTAGTTCTTTGGTAGAAAAACGTATTTGTTGGTTGTTTTTAAAAGAACGATGTTTTGACCGAATTCTTACGATCAAACGTAGCTTGTATGCTCACACGTGGGAGGCTTAAGCATTTGTTTAAAATCGCGCTAGAATTGATAAAAACATGTCCGTTGGGGAAAAAGTTCGATTGATCCGACGGGATCAAGAAAAGGTACAATGGACTCAACCGAGTCGAACATTGACCAAAGTGACTCAAACGAGTCGAGAAAGGGTTCGATTGATCCAACGGGATCAAGAAAGGGTACAATGGACTCAACCGAGTCGAACATTGACCAAAGTGACTCAAACGAGTCGAGAAATTGAATCAAATGGTCACGGGGGACCAAAAGGTTCAAATTGACCACAAAGGGCCAAGAATTGGTTTGGTATGGTCGGATAAGTTGAAAATGGAATGACGATTGTCCGAACGACGAGACATACATCACGCATTCATTTAATCGGGGAATGGAGAGACATACGTCAAACCACCCCTTTTTCATTCAAGTTTTGTTCGAATTTTTAAGAAATCCCAAAGTTTATCAAAACACTTGGTTTAAAACTCATATGAAAAGGTTTTAATGTTCAAATTAGTTGTTGCAACCATATGAACAAGTTTGCCTTGTTTATGCATGAAAATGAGCAAGTTTTGCACCAATTTGTGAAAAAACGCACAAGTTCGGCTCAAGTTTGAAAAGGTTTCGAAAAGTGAACAAGTTCGGCTTAAGTTCACGTTTGATTTGAAAATCATGAACAAGGCTCTTGTTCAAGTTTAGTTTTGAAAATGATGAACTTAGCTTATTGCTCAAGTTTGATTTTGAAAGTTTATGAACGTAACTTGTTTCGCAAGTTATCCAAAAAAGTGTTGCTCAAACTTGTGAATCTTCCAATGTTATGCACAATTCTTGATATGGTTGAATAAAATGAGTTTCAATCCTCTTAGGTTCTGAGTTCTTGGGCTAGAACCTCAAAAATTGGCTGTTCAGGAGCCTGAACTCAGATTCTGAGTTCTGTCATGGTCGCACTGCGACCAGAGCTTCGCACTGCGAACTCTGCGAAATTTTGAGTTCAGAAGCTGCTTCTGAATTGCTGTTCAGAAGCAACTTCTGAACAATCTCAGAACCTTTAGGGGATTAAAAAGCTTTGAGAATTGGCAATAAAAAGGGGTGAACAAACCAGTTTAAATGTTTTGCAACTTTGGGATTCCTTTGAAATTCAAAAGGGGTTTTTTTTAGAGAAAAATGGATTTAAACAAAACAAGATGCAAATAGCAATGCAAAAAATGAACGATAAGGATTCAGAACACTTACAGAGCTCCTAGCCAAAGCTTGTATTGCAAGGAAATGAAAGGAACTTGAATGTTTGAAGTTTTGCAAAGTTGGGATATTGATGAATAAGAGCAATGAATTTGTGCAATTGCTTTGTGTTTGAACTGGTTTTTTGTTATGTGTTTGTGCTGTTTCAAGTGTTTCCAATTGTGTATAATTGCTGGTTTCTTCTGGTGTTTGTGTGTGTTTGAAACCTTATGCATAGCATTCTATTTATAGGCCAAAACCAAATCTAATGTCATCATGAGAAAATCCTAAAATCCAGCTGATTTGTGGGCTAAGACCAGGCCTAATTGCTTTGCATTTAATGCAAAAGTGAAGAGGTGACCTTGCCTTGCTGCAATGGTCAAGACTTAGCCAAATCCAGCCATTAATGCAATGGATTTTGGATAGAAATGATGATGAAAACAGGGCTGGTTTGCAATTGGATGTCCCTTGGGATTGGTCCTTGCAATCTTGAGGGTTAAGCAATAAAAACGTGCACTGTGATGTGCAGAGGTTGGGGGAAACAAAAGGGAACATGTGGGCTGGTGTGAGGAGGAAGAAAAGCTGCTGAAAACAGGGCAGCACTCATGGCTTTTGGGCAAGCAAAACCAGCTGGGTTTGACTGGTTTTGGGGGAGAAAGCAGGAAGAAAAGCACACAAGCTGGTGGCTGGCAAGCTTAGGGTCAGTAGTAGGTCCACTGGGAGGGACAAGAGCTGCCCAAGGGCAAGCCAACTTGCTTGGCACATGCTAGGTTGGAAGAAAAAGCTTCTTTCCTTGGCTTTAATGGCAAATGCTCCAATTCTTGCTTTGCTGAGCTCAATTAGTCATAATTGATGATAAAAACAATAATAAAAATGATAGGTAATAATAATAAATAATAACAAAAATGAAATAAATCAAAGAGATTAAAAAATCTGCAAAAAATTCGCAGACTTCGCAGAGCGAAGGGGACTTTGCTCTACGAAGTCCTCATTTCTGAAATGTTGACTTTTTGGTTGACTTTTTGTTGACTTTGACTTTTCTCTTTTTTTTTTTTTGAATTTTTGAAAATTGCTTTGAAAAGCTTGGGACAAAATTAGGGTACAACAGTTATGTGTCCATTGTGCAGGCTGATGCTCTAGAGGATGTTGTTAAGGCATCTCAGATTGAGGTCATTGAGCCGCAACACATTGTGAATGAATTAAGGTACTTGAATTAGAATCAATTGCATAGTTGTTTGTTATTTGTCTAACTTTGGAGTTTGATAAGTGAAAGTATTCTCTGCATTGCTCACTGAAGAACTTACATATTTGCAGTATCTAGTTGTGATGACATCATGACTTTTTTTCTTTGCATATTGCTCAATTGCATCAAGGGAAGAGTTGAGTTTACTTAAGCAGCACATAGAATCCCAAGCCGAAGAACTCACCCATAGAATGCACCAGGTAGAGGAACTTGAGGAGAAAGAGTGGAAAATGAAATGTAAGCTTAATCATGTTCGATATAAGTTTAGTTTGATCCCTTAATTGTGAAGTTTTTGTCGACTTTTTTATTTTGTAGAATGTTGGTTTTGTTATTTAGTTCTAAGTTATGGGTAATTTGTGAGAGGCATTTGATGTAAATACCTTTCTATCTCTTATAATCAATTGGCTTATTTGTCATGCAGATTGAGGGGCTAATGATGGACATTGAAGCTGCTGAAGAAGAAATTAATAGATGGAAAGTGGCAGCAGAGCAAGAAGTTGCTGCGAAAACAAGTGTTGAACAAGAATTTGTGGCACAAGTAATGGACTGCTTTCAGTTAGGCTAACTTATATCTTGCATGCTTACTTTTGTGTATCTTGTTACTTTCTAGCTTAGTATCTTAGTTATGTTCCCGTTGCATGTTAGTATCCCTCAAAGTCATTCCTTGATTATTATTTCTTAGCAATTGTTGTGTTGTTGCTAGTAGCAAAGATTTCAGAGGAATCAAAGTTTGTAACTCTTAGATGAATGTTGTTTGGATTACTTGAAATAGAAAGGGGATTCATACGATTTTTGTTGAATTGGTTTATAAAGAGTCATAAAATTACTTGAAATAGAAAGGGGATTCATACGATTTTTGTTGAATGTTGTTTGGATTGTTTGCGATTTGGATATTTTTAATCGTTCATTTTGTTACTAGTTGCTGATCTAATACAAACAATTGTTGGAGGTTATTGTGAAAAGATAATTTGACAGGTTTTTATTATATACTCATATTGTAGTTGAACCAGATGTTTGTTTGCCTTTCCAAGCGGTTTGGGTGTGGTTGTGTTGAGTTGTTTGTCTCAATGTATGTTGGTTCTTGCTGGTAGTATAGTACTGGTTTGTTGTGGATTAGTGCTTCAGGTTATCTTTCGGTGGGCTAAGGCTTGGTCTTGGTTTGGAGTCTTGTGCTTTATTTTAAGTGTTTTTGTCTCTAGGTGTCTGCTCTTTGTTTGTGTTAGGTTGTTCTCTCTCTTTTTTTTTTAAAAGTGTTAGGATGTTCTGTTTTCATCAGTTTGTGGGTTCCAAGTTATTAGGGGGAGTTTTTTGTTTTTTTCGGTTAAAGGTTTAGTAGCTCTTGTAAGGGTGTCTGCTTATGTTCTCTTGTAATTCTTTTTTGCGCGCCTAGCCCGTTTTCTGCTTGGTTTTATGCCATTGCAATATGTAGCTCTTCAAGATATCTTCAATGAAAACAATTTGACATTAGATTATATTTTGTTATAGAAATAGCTTATACATAAAGTGCTTATGCTATAAGCTTCCAATTAAGTTGTTTATTCAAACAAGGTCTTACTTTAGCCTGTAAAAGCATCTCCAGCAATATATAGATTTTTATGGAACTCAAAGTTGGTTCCATAAAGTGCTTCTCCTATAGCCTTTTGAGGGCAAGACAACATGTAAAAGGAAGCTTTTGCTTAATTATATTAATTGGTAGGTTTGTATAGTTTTTGTAATGCCACGGGCCCATAATTACTTTAATTTGTGGTAATTACTTTGTGTCCAGTTCCATAGATATATCATAGTATCTGTAGATATACTTAAATAGTTTGTTTTTTATACAATTTCCTGGGACAAAAAAATCTAGTGATATTTATAACAAAAAGTTGATGATATAAAAGGTTGGTTAATGATTGTGTGTGTCGTGAGCAGAATTAATGCTTAATTTGTACCTCTTTGTTGTTGATTATATAATCTATGAAGGTATAATTACTCTATTAAAAGATACTTACTATAATATGTTAGTGGTCCTGAATCTAATCTATCTTGTGCAGGAGTTATGTGTGACTAATGGTTTGGGGGAATTGCTTTAAGGTACTTGGTCATAAATTACATTTCAGTTGCTAGCCATCTTAATAAAGTTTTTAAGAAATTACTTTTTTAAAAAGCAAAAATTTCACAGCTAGGCGAAATGGGTGCCAAGTTGCTAACTTTGTGAAGCAATGTATTCTCATTTGACCGTTGAGTTGTAGCTGTATATAATAATATTGCAATTCTGCAAGTTCCTTTGTTCACTGAATAATGATTGATTATCTATTGTAATTATGTTTCGACAGTCCTGTCGGAAAGCAATGTGTCTCAAGAGAAGATGTAACACCCATACTAAATTATCTAGAATATTTAACATGTGTATTATTCTGATATCGGATACATTAAAATTTTCAATAACAATAATAGTACATACAACTGAAAGGGGTACAAGAAGCTCGTTTATACATTTATCCGTATACCAAAATGAATACTTATACATAAAAATGATAATCTCCTGAGCTTGCACTTGACGAGCAACTGCACTCCAATCCAGTATCTCCCTGATGAACTTCTTCACGAACCTCTTGCTTACCTGAAAACCTACACTAGAAGGATTGGGATGAGACATAATGTCTCAGTGAACTCCAGCCCAACCTACTGTTGGCAACCACGGGGAAAATCTAGGGTCGCCGTGCCTACTCTTGGCAATCTCGGGGAAACCTACGATCACTGTCAGTCTCTACATATTTTCGCGATCAGGGAAAACTAGGATCGTTGTATGTCTCTATCTTATGCTTATCATATTCTTACCTTAAATTTAAACTCGTACTTAGTGATCCGAGGACATCCTATGATCACTTTCTTTTTCTGCTAACTACTTGTCATATTCTCATAATAATTCATAAGTATTAATATACATCATTCTTAATCATAAAGTTAGTAAGTCAGCGTTGAACAAACAATCATTATCTTGGTTCATTTTACGGAGTGCATCTGGGTGGAGTAACCCCGAAGTACATCTCCCTTCTTACCGGTGAAATTCCTATCATATCAGGCTAACACCGGACTCCTCTTACTTTTGTGTGGCTGTCCTCGCGGACGGTAACTTCACCGTTCTAGCTGTCATTTAAGACGGTAACTTCACCGAAACCCCCTGTATACTAACTAACGAGCATACAGGAGACACATTAACTTTTTTGACTTTGATGCGTAGCTGCCCTCACGGACGGTAACTTCACCATTCCAGCTTAAGCTGGAACCCCCTGTATTCTAACTAGCGAGAATACAAGAGACACATCAAGTCCTTTCATTAATTTGTTCTTATTCTTTATATATATACATATACATATAACTTATAACTTATGCATATATGATGCATTCTTTAAGTAATCAATCTTAAATGCTTAACCTAATTAGAGGTTCTTAACTTTGAACATTGGATCATTCTTGTGCTCACGCACACTTAATTGAGGGTATCTTAAACTTGCTAACTTAGGTGCAT
Source organism: Medicago ruthenica (assembly GCA_018208015.1). NCBI lineage: Eukaryota > Viridiplantae > Streptophyta > Magnoliopsida > Fabales > Fabaceae > Medicago > Medicago ruthenica. The sequence goes on from WNNG01000096.1 coordinate 38,091, forward strand.
TCTCATTCTCATCAATTCTTATCTTAAGTACTTGTAAGTACGTCTAATACTTTACTATAAGCTTTTGCATATTTAATGCATTCCTTAAGGGAACTAATCTCCCAATACTTAACATTTGAGTATAGGGTCATAGGCTTATCGTTTTCATAAGCCACTACTTGATTGTTGGAAACATTCCCATACCCGTCTAGACTTTGCCCTCTTGAATCTAAATAATTCTAAGTTATTGTACAATCCTTGTTCCTTATAGTTACATCCTTTTGGAAGCTTCTTGGATGAGTTGAAATGGTGGTTATTGATTCTTAAATGTTTGTGGAGAAAACGGATGCGAAAAAACCCCACCTACGCGCACCAGAACACCCAAAACAGCTAAGCTGTCATGAGCTGTCCTGGTGTGGTCGCTATAGCCACGGGCTGGTCGCTATAGCGACCGTAGGCAGAACCAAAATCGTGCCTGGTCGCTGCAGCGACGAACTGGTCGCTGTAGCGACCATGACAGTTCAGAAAAACTCAGAAATTGCATTTTTCATCATTTCAAACCATTCCAACTTACCCAAGCTTCCCAAAGGTGTTAAAAAAGGATTTTCTTTAGCATTTAAGCAATTTAAACATAGTTGAACAAGGAATTAGTACATAACAAAGATTAGGGCACATTTCTAAACTTTGCTCAAATTATAATTAACACTCAAACTTACTCAAAGCGGGTTCTAAAACCCTAGGGAGCTCACCTAAAACTGATGATGATCCTTGATAAGCTTTCCTCTTCAAAATCCCAACTTGAATCTACTCAAAACCCTAGCTTTTGCCCTTTTTCCTTTCTTTCTTCCTCAAGCTACTCTTGTCTCTTTAATCCCAAAATTAGTGATTGCTTGCATGAGAGATGAGAGATTGGAGTAGAGGTTGAAGATTAGTGGAGGGGAGGAGATGGCGTGAGATAGAGGGAGAGGAGAGAAGGGAGAGGAATTATTTTAGAGAGAGAAGTGTAATGGAAAAATGAGGGAAAAATGAGGTTTTTCCTTTATATACTTCTTTGGGCGGCAATTAACCAAATTGCCCTTCTCTTAAAATATCTCTGACGCATCGTCTCAATACTGATAAATATTAAAGTCTTAAGCGGGATGTTACAGAAGATTACTCTTTAATCCAGAATAAAGCATTGGTTGTTGTAGATTGTTCATAGGCATGCTTAGATGATGTGCCTTTTGTAAAGTTACACTGCGTTGCTCCTCGCCTCTATATGAACTTATACGATGAATATGTATTTTATTTTTATTTATTTTTATTGATATGTGAGTTATTGATATGTGGTCTCTTTCTTATGATAGGTTATACTTCTAAAGCATATTAGGTATACAAATATTGTATTTTTTATTTTGTGGTTGTGTAAAAGTGTCAGCTAATTGGCTTAACTTTAGTTGTCATGAATATGACTTTTTGTGTTTATCCCATTTGAGATTCTTGATCTATCTCATGATTAATAGTCCTTGTGCTATGGTGTGATTTTAGATTTGTGCCTTACTTCTCTTGCCTTTTTTTCGTTCATTGTTTGGAGAAAATTTCTACGCGTGAGACTTTAAGCAAAGTTTTCAAATACAACAATGTTAATAACATTGTTTACTTAATAGCATACACAAGATTTCACCATTTAATAACTCACATTAGTTTAGTGATTTACTTCTTGTGGTAACTGAGTTGTTCAATAGTTCCTATTGTGTAATTAACTAATTTAATTTTTACGATTTTATGGTATAGAAGTCTATTTTTGGTGTCAAGTTTATTGGCTTTATATAGTATGCCATGGTTTGGTAGCAAGAGCATGTGTCATAGTGGGTCTAGAACCTACAAGGGTTAAAGCTCTGAATTTATTTTCTATATGATAATTGTTTTGCTGATGTTCATTGATGTGATGATAAACCATACTTTTTACAGGTTGTGGAAATCCTGAAGGATCGATTTTCGTGGTATCGTAATAGCCGAGCTGTGGATATTCTGAATGTGCTTCACACAACAAATGGTAGAACCATATAGCTGCTTTACATGTAGGTAAAACAACTCAAACTCAACATGTATGAATATTGAATCTGTAACTTAACAGACTAAATCTGTTATTTGCATATTTTTTTTATGACCAGCTATATGTGCCATTGGCTTTGCACTACAAATTTTAAATGTGCATCTGATTTTCATAGGTGTGAAAATTTTAAACGTGCATCTGATTTTCTCCACGTAGTCCTTTCACTTTGATTGGTGATTTTGTTGCATGCTGCGATACATTTATTGTCTTTGGAGGAAGGTTTCTATAGTTTTGTTGGTGGGATGGAGATGTCCCTGTTAACATTTGGTCTTTTATGTAGATTTTGAGCACAAGTTGTTGTTTTTTTGTGTTGTTTGCACATACGGATCAACTTCATTGAGTGAGAAGCTTTAGTTAGTCAAAACAAAGGCTTAAAAGTTTTGGTGCAGGAAGTAAATATATGAATGCATTTTCTGGTTTAGGTGTATATAGGCTAACCATAATTGAAATTCATGGCAGGACCTGTTTCTGTTTCGTAAAACAGAGCACAACTTCTGGTGCAGAAAAACAGAGTGTAACATAGTAATAGTGGTTCAGAAGCAGAAATAAAACAGACAGAAATAAAATGCACAGGTGATTTGTTAACCCAATTCGGTGCAACGTCACCTACATCTGGAGGCTCCAAGCCAGGAAGGAAATCCACTATGATAGTCCTAGTTCTAAGTTCTCAGAAAACTCCCAGTTTACAACTTATCACCTAGACACTACCCGTATTGACTTCAACCTAGGAACTCCTAGACCTAAGATCCCATCTCACTTCCCTCAGTCAATCACTGCCTCAGTGATTATCAGACTCTAACAAACAACGAAATAGGAGACACACTCCAAAAACATAAAACGTCACTTTTGCTTAAAAGCTTCAAGTGATTACAACACAACAAAACAAACCAACTCTAAACAATTGTGTGGTATACAAAAACAGAGCACACAGCTCACAGACTCAACACCTAAGAACACTCTATTAAAACTAACTTCAGTTGAGTTGCTTTTCTTCAATAGCAGCGTCCTCTATTTATAGCTTCAGCAGCAACATAATTCTTGAACCAAATCCTTCAAAGATATATTCCCAGAATTCTTTAGAAGCAAATAGAAGCAATTTATTTTCCAGAAATATATTTTCCAAAGATTTCTTTGAAAATATATTCACAAATAAAACAATGTCCAATCTTCAATATATCTCACGCAAAATAATCTTCCTTCTAGAAATAAATCTAGCAAGGAGAATTCTTCAATTAAATCTTCAATAGATCACATGAGAAAATAAACAGAACGCAGAAAACCAGCTTCTGAAGGTGCTTCTGAAGTCTGCGTCTGAAGTCCTACGTCTGAACATTTCAGCTTCTAAAGGTTGCTTCTGAAGGTCAGCTTCTGAAGTACTGTTCAGCGTCTGAACATCAGCTTCTGAAGGTTCAGCGTCTGAAGTACTGTTTAGCTTCCGAAGTACTGTTCAGCTTCTGAAGCCCAGCTTCTGAAGTACTGTTCACAAATGAGGATCTGCTTCAGAAATGCTTCCTTCCAGCTTCTGAAGACGCACAACTTCTTGTATATTTGATTTTAGCAAACATGAAGCCAACAACCAAATATCCAACAATCTCCCTCTTTGGCAAATTTTTGGCTAAAATCAATTTGAGAACAAATGCAAGTTCTTCACTCAACAAAACACGTAACCATGAAGAACAACACATAAACGTAGCAACAGAGTCAGCAGCGGATACACTACGTTTACACAAACAACACTCCCCCTGAAGTACATCAGCTTCTATCTTGAAACACACAAACTCCCCCTGAACTACCTCTGAACAGATACTCAGGAACATCTCCCCCTGAACATAGAGACTCCCCCTGAACAACTGAACTGCTTCTGAAACAACTATACTTTTAATCTCCCCCTTTTTAGCCAAACAATTTTGACAAAAACAATCATGCTATCACCAGGAGTAGAAAGAACAGAAAAACAGCAGAGGTTACAAACAACCATCACAGCATCATACACATCAGTAACATCAGTGACACTTCTCAGACCAGCAGAATCACACAAACAATACCTACACACAGGCTTCACAGAAGATCAAAACAAAAAAAAACTGACTAAGCATCAGAAGGCAAATTTGTTATCAGACTCTGCATCAGACACATCAGACTCTGCAAAGTCTTCAAAAAAGACAAATGCCCAGTTGGCCCCTTCCTTTAGATGGTCCAACAACAACACTCTTCTTAGCAACAACCTTTCCTCTCTTTACTACACTTTGTTCAAGCCTATTTCCAATGCGTTCATCATTAGACTCCACATCAGAACCCACATCAGACTTGGATGGGGTAGATTCAGGGTTATCAACAACAACCTTAGAGGGGGACACAGTTGCATCATCAACATCCATTTCAGCATTAACAATATCATCTTTGATAATCTTCACATGTGTTGCATCATATGTTCTCTTGTGCTTGCATTCATAAGAGCAAAATTCTTCAATCTACTCTTGTCAACACTTTCACCTTTGTTGTTCCCATGATATACTAAGAGGGCCTTGTTCCTAGTTACATTACCACCTTCAACATACTTACTTTTATGGATCCTTTTAGTACCAATGGCATTCACCCCTTTAGGTCTAGAAACCAATTTCAAACCTTCATACTTCTTGAACTGACCAAGTTCCTTTAGCATATAGTTTATCAAGAACTCATCGGTCAAGGCTTCTTTAATGTTCTTTGGTTTGAATTTAGAATCACAATAAGAATTGGAACTCACATCTCTGGATCTATTGGTAGTTTCTTCATTTAGATTCCCTATGAACAGGTCCATAGGATGATCTTTTTGGATTCTAATATTTGGACCTTTGCTGCCTTCAACAATCTTGAGTTTGGGTCTCCATTCCTTCTTCACATTGATTTTGTTTACAATGGTTTCCACTTTTCTTTGTTGAAAGTGCTTGGGGTATCCATACAGCTTGTAACATAATGGCTTTATGTGCCCCTTTTTACCACAGTGATGACATACCCAAGGATGAGATGCCCTCTTGCTCTTAGATCCCTGAGGTTTGTTCTGATGTTCCATCTTAGGTCTGCCCATCTTTGGATCACAAGTTTCAACAGCTGCACTGACCTTTTTAGTTGGATTTTGCTGTTCATTCAAGGTCCTATCATCAAACCCAATTCCTTTTGGTTTCCCTTGGTTCTGACTCTCCAAAATCTCTTCTAGCATATCAGTACCAGTGTTCAACATTCTGACTTGCTTCTTCATATGTTCAAGTTGAGAGTTCAGTTGGGTTACCTCATCTTTGAGATCAAAAATTTGTCCCAAGTGTTCTCTTCTTTCAGCCTGAAGGTGACTGATAGTCTTCTTCTGATTTTCTAATACCTTGCAAACTTCTTCAGTTCTGATGTATAGTTCTTCGTAAGAGGCAGCTGGTTCGTCAAAACACAATTCTTCTTCTGAGACCATTATGCCAGAAAAAAAAACTTCCCTGGAGCTCACCCTAATACAGGCAGGGTGCCTGCTCTGATGCCAATTGAAATTCCTGGCAGGACCTGTTTCTGTTTCGTAAAACAGAGCACAACTTCTGGTGCAGAAAAACATAGTGTAACATAGTAATAGTGGTTCAGAAGCAGAAATAAAACAGACAGAAATAAAATGCAGAGGTGATTTGTTAACCCAATTCGGTGCAACGTCACCTACATCTGTAGGCTCCAAGCCAGGAAGGAAATCCACTATGATAGTCCTAGTTCTAAGTTCTCAGCAAACTCACAGTTTACAACTTATCACCTAGACACTACCCGTATTGACTTCAACCAAGGAACTCCTAGACCTGAGATCCCATCTCACTTCCCTCATTCAATCACTGCCTCAGTGATTATCAGACTCTAACAAACAACGAAATAGGAGACACACTCCAAAAACATAAAACGTCACTTTTGCTTAAAAACTTCAAGTGATTACAACTCAATAAAACAAACCAACTCTAAACAATTGAGTAGTATACAAAAACAGAGCACACAGCTAGCAGACTCAACACCTAAGAACACTTTATTAAAAATGACTTCAGTTGAGTTGCTTTTCTTCAATAGCAGCGTCCTCTATTTATAGCTTCAGTAACAACATAATTCTTGAACCAAATCCTTCAAAGATATATTCCCATAATTCTTTAGAAGCAAATAGAAGCAATTTATTTTCCAGAAATATATTTTCTAAAGATTTCTTTGAAAATATATTCACAAATAAAATAATGTCCAATCTTCAATATATCTCACGCAAAATAATCTTCCTTCTAGAAACAAATCCAGCAAGGAGAATTCTTCAATTAAATCTTCAAAAGATCACATGAGAAAATAAACAGAACGCAGAAAACCAGCTTCTGAAGGTGCTTCTGAAGTCTGCGTCTGAAGTCCTGCGTCTGAACATTTCAGCTTCTGAAGGTTGCTTCTGAAGGTCAGCTTCTGAAGTACTGTTCAGCGTCTGAACATCAGCTTCTGAAGGTTCAGCGTCTGAAGTACTGTTTAGCTTCTGAAGTACTGTTCAGCTTCTGAAGTACTGTTCAGCTTCTGAAGCCCAGCTTCTGAAGTACTGTTCACAAATGAGGATCAACTTCTGAAATGCTTGCTTCCAGCTTCTAAAGACGCACAACTTCTTGTATATTTGATTTTAGCAAACATGAAGCCAACAACCAAATATCCAAAAATCTCCCCCTTTGGCAAAGTTTTGGCTAAAATCAATTTGAGAACAAATGCAAGTTCTTCACTCAACAAAACACGTAACCATGAAGAACAACACATAAACGTAGCAACAGAGTCAGCAGCGGATACACTACGTTTACACAAACAACACTACCCCTGAAGTACATCAGCTTCTGTCTTGAAACACACAAACTCCCCCTGAACTACCTCTGAACAGATACTCAGGAACAACTCCCCCTGAACATAGAGACTCCCCTTGAACAACTGAACTGCTTCTGAAACAACTATACTTTTAATCTCCCCTTTTTTAGCCAAACAATTTTGACAAAAACAATCATGCTATCACCAGGAGTAGAAAGAACAGAAAAACAGCAGAGGTTACAAACAACCATCACAGCATCATACACATCAGTAACATCAGTGACACTTCTCAGACCAGCAGAATCACACAAACAATACCTACACACTTGCTTCACAGAAGATAAAAAAATAAACTGATTAAGCATCAGAAGGCAAATTTGTTGTCAGACTCTGCATCAGACACATCAGACTCTGCAAAGTCTTCAAAAAAGACAAATGCCCAGTTGGCCCCTTCCTTTAGATGGTCTAACAACAAAACTCTTCTTAGCAACAGCCTTTCCTCTCTTTGCTACACTTTGTTCAAGCCTATTTCCAATGGGTTCATCATTAGACTCCACATCAGAACCCACATCAGACTTGGATGGGGTAGATTCAGGGTTATCAACAACAACCTTAGAGGGGGACACAGTTGCATCATCAACATCCATTTCAGCATTAACAATATCATCTTTGATAATCTTCACATGTGTTGCATCATATGTTCTTCTGAGACCATTATATGTGAGGCAGCTGGTTCTTCAAAACACAATTCTTCTTCTGAGACCATTATGCCAGAAAAAAGAACTTCCTGGAGCTCACCCTAAAACAGGCTGGTGCCTGCTCTGATGCCAATTGAAATTCCTGGCAGGACCTGTTTCTATTTCGTAAAACAGAGCACAACTTCTGGTGTAAAAAAACAGAGTGAAACATAGTAATAGTGGTTCAGAAGCAGAAATAAAACAGACAGAAATAAAATGCACAGGTGATTTGTTAACCCAATTCGGTGCAACGTCACCTACATCTGGAGGCTCCAAGCCAGGAAGGAAATCCACTATGATAGTCCTAGTTCTAAGTTCTCAGAAAACTCCCAGTTTACAACTTATCACCTAGACACTACCCGTATTGACTTCAACCTAGGAACTCCTAGACCTGAGATCCCATCTCACTTCCCTCAGTCAATCACTGCCTCAGTGATTATCAGACTCTAACAAACAACGAAATAGGAGACATACTCCAAAAACATAAAACGTCACTTTTGCTTAAAAGCTTCAAGTGATTACAACTCAATAAAATAAACCAACTTTAAACAATTGAGTGGTATACAAAAACAGAGCACACAGCTCACAGACTCAACACCTAAGAACACTCTATTAAAAATGACTTCAGTTGAGTTGCTTTTCTTCAATAGCAGCGTCCTCTATTTATAGCTTCAGCAGCAACATAATTCTTGAACCAAAATTGTTCTTAATAATGTCATGGAAAAGAGAAATTAAAGCATTGAAATAAGATAAAGTAATAAATAGTTAATAGTATAATAAGAAAAGTAACGTTAATGTTTTATTGGGTATTGTAAAACGATTTATGATTTGAGACGGGTGGACTATTTTTTTTATTAACTGTGTAAAACTCAAATGTGACAGATAATATATTTAATTGTTTACATTTAACTTCTTTAGTAAATGTTCAAATTTTGGGGGTGGGGGACCATAGGATCTCAAAGCCTCTTCTCTTTTAGTTATCAGTACCATCGATATATGAATACAAGATGGTGTGGTTGAGGAAATGTTGCCAACCATCTAAGTAAATAAGGCGCAGTGCAAAATTTGTAAGAGGGTTATAAAGGCATTGACGTAATTCAATTCTTTCTATTGTCTCTTTCAAGCATTAATAATGCAATGTCGTAATGTGGATGTTAAGGTAATTGGTCAAACTTTCTGCCTCACTCAGTATAGTTACTACGACTAATAACTTTCACTCGATGCATGAGAGAGAGAGAGAGAATACGAACGAGTACACAGTTGCCATTGCCGCCAATTATTAAATGTATATCAACGAATTTTGGTTTTGTCCATAAATTTCATTTAGTATTTCGATGCTTAGAATATGTATAGTACGGACCAGAAGAGGAGTTTATCAAAAAGAAAAAAAAAAGGACCGGAGAAATAGTAATAATATTTTGTGTATAAATATATTCAATGTTAAATTTTTTTATTTTATATTCAATGTATAAATATACTCTTTTGGTAATATTAATAAATGATATATTTAAAAAAAGAATAATAAATACATCTAAAAATTTATTATATTTTTTGAAGAAAAATATTTAAAAGTTTATAGAGTGTCTTATATTTAGGGCAAAATATGTTAGAGACGGAGATCGCAGTAAAATTACATGATATTCAAGTTAAATGATATTCCAGTTAGAGACGGAGATCGCAGTAAAATTACATGACATAAAAAGTGTTAACAAATTTTTAAATGATATTCCAGTTAGAGACGGAGATCGCAGTAAAATTACATGACATAAAAAGTGTTAACAAATTTTTAAATGATATCCAGTTAGAGACAGAGATCGCAGTAAAATTACATGACATAAAAAGTGTTAACAAATTTTTTTTATCACTTTTCATAACATTGCTTCTCTTTCTTCTATAATATATTTAATCACTAATTATCTTATTTTATATATTTTTCTCTGTATATTAAATAAGTAAGAGTATTATTGGCAAATCAATAGTTAATACAACAACAACAACAACCATGTTTTATCCTACTAAGGGTCCGTTTGGTTCGAGAGTTTTGAAGGGGAGGGGAGGGCTCACTTTTACTTTTTAAATTACAAACAATGTAAAATGTTTTTTTAAAATAAATTAAGTGTTTTTGAAGTATTATATGATCATTTATCATGTTGTTAATTCAATTTTCTAAAAATTATTTTACAATATCCGTAATTTAAAAAAATAAAAGTGAGCCCTCCCCTCCCCTCCCCTCCAAAACTCTCGAACCAAACGGACCCTAAGTGGGGTCGGCTACATAGATCAAATTACGCCATATTGTTCTATCATAAACCATATTTGAATCCAACTCATTGACTTCTAAATCATTTTTAATGGTTTCTCTTATAGTTTTTCTAGGTCTTATTCTACCTCTTTTGACCTGACTTTCCTCCATCTGATCTACTCTTCTTACGACGGCATCTACGGGTCTTCTCTCTACATGCCCAAACCATATAATCTTATTTTCTACCAACTTTTCTACTATAGGTGCTAACCCCACTCTCTCCCTAATGATGTCATTCCCAATCATATCGTGTCTAGTCTTATCGCTCATCCAACGCAACATCCTCATCTCCGCTACACTTACTTGATTCTCATGTTGGCTCTTAACCGACCAACACACTGGACCATACAACATCGCCGGTCTGACTGCTGTCCGATAGAACTTTCCTTTCAACTTAAGTGGTACTTTCTTATCACACAAAACACATGAGGCTCTTCTCCATTTCAATCACCCAGCTTGAATACGATGATTTACATATGCTTTTATTTCTCCGTCAATTTGTACTATAGACCCAAGATATTTAAACTGTGTAACTTGGGGTATGATATGATCTCCAACTTTCACCTCCAAAGTAGACCTACTTCTCCTTTTGCTGAAGTTACATTCCATATACTCCGTCTTGCTTCTACTTAGGCGGAAAAGATACGCTGCTAAGGCTTGTCTCCAGGTCTTTAGCCTCTTGTTCAATTCTTCCCTCGACTCTCCAAGCAAGACTACATCATCTGCAAAAAGCATACATCTCGATGCTAACTCATAGATGTGTTCCGTAAGTATATCCAAAACTAAAGTAAAAAGATAAGGACTTAGGGTAGACCCTTGGTGCAATCCTATTGTTATGGGAAATTCTTCGGTAGCCCCATCATGCGTCCTCAAACTAGTCGAAGCTCCCTCATACATATCCTTGATAGCTCTAACGTAGACAATCCTAACCCCTTTCTTTTCCAGGGCTTTCCATAAAACCTCTCTAGGCACTCTATCATACGCCTTCTCCAAATCAATGAAAACTAAGTGCAAGTCTTTTTTATCCGTCCGATATCACTTCATCACACGTCAAAGTAAGTAAATCGCTTCCATAGTCGACCTCCCAGGCATAAACCCAAATTGGTTATCTGTAACTCGAGTCTCTTTTCTTAGTCTTCGTTCAATCACCCTTTCCCATTACTTCAATAGTTATGGTTGCATTATTTTTATTTGAGCAAGATGGTCGACTCAATATGTTTACGTAATTTTTTTAAAACATTATATTTATTTATATGTTCAAAAACAGGGTCGACTCAATATGTTTAGAGGTTTAAAACAAAGTTAATATAAGAGAATGAATATCTATAATTAATCTCTTATATGATATTTTTATGCTAAATTATCATTTTGTACGCTTATTATGACCAAATACGTTGAAATTTGGGGCCTAACTCATCCATACAAAACCGGTTTGTAAGCTAAGGAGTGCCTAACCTTTATAAACTTTTATCAAGAGTCCAATCTAACCGAAGTGTGACTAAATCCACCATCACAAAGCTAACACAAGGCAAGGCAACACGAGGCAACTAGGAACATATCGCAAGTAAGGTGGGATTACCAACACACCCCCTCACGCTCGGGGTGGGATTTCCAACACCCCTCCAGACCCAATGCGCATGAAGTGTGGCAATGCGAAATCCCAACGGTAGATCTCGAATAGGCTCTAATATCATGTTGAAATTTGGGGTCTAACTCATCCTTACAAAACCGGCTTGTAAGGTGAGGAGTGTCTCCTCTTTATAAACTCTTATCAAGAGTCCTATCTAACCGATGTGGGATTAAATCCACCCTCATAAAGCTAACACAAGTCAAGCCAACATGAGGCAACTAGGGGTAGATCACAATTAAGTCGGGATTACCAACACACCCCCTCACGCTCGGGGTGGGATTTCCAACAAAATATTTTGAGGTCTAAAGCTTTAGATTGAGCTATATGTCTCTTCGGTCGACACTGTTCAAAATTATTATTTTAATTTAAAAGGAAATTTATTCTATTCAAATTTTCTTTTTGAGAATGTCAATTTAGATTTAGATCTTTTCAGTTTTTGTCTTAAGACTTAAGAACACATGTTAAGGATCCAAAAATAAAAGTTTGTCTTTAAAATAGGGAAATAATAACCAATGCCCTAAAGACACTAGTTAAGGAATTAACTATAATAGGAAATATTGCCTTAGAAATTGTGCTCTAAGAAAATATTATACCTTGCTTTTTAAAAGTATTTTTTTTAAGGGATCAACCTTTGAAAAGTTAAAATGCACAACTTTTAAGATGAATATTTCTATGTTTAACTCTTGAATATGTGTCCGTATAGCACATGTTAACATTTACTTATATTTATATAGTATTTAAATTTAAATTGAAAAAGAGAAATTTTGAGAGTATGAGACCATAACATCTCTTGCCCCTCAATGTCTTCGTGTGAAGAGTAAAACTATGAAGGATGTATCAAAGTGTTGCAACCACATGAGGAGTAAATAAGGTGTACCGTCATCTTATTCCTCTCACGACGCGTGGCAGTCCACCCCGGCCAGCTGGACCTCATTGCCCACGTACCCGCCACGTGGGCGGGATCGGGCACCCGCAGAAACAGCTCGGGTACTGAACAGGCTTCCGAACCACACCCGGAGCGAGCTGACCTTGTCAAAACCCGGGCTAACGTCCGCATTTGGACCCGTCTACCAAGTCTTTCCCACGTTCCCATCGTAGACCGGGCTTCTCGGACGAGGACCAGGTCACCGCTCCAGGTGGCTGGGGAATCCCGTAAGAGCCGCCCTCATTTCCCTAGGATGGGGGGACGTATAAAAGGAGGGCTGCAACGGTTCACAAAGGATCACGTTCATTATCACAAAGAGAAAACCCTAGCCAAGCTCTTGAGTCAGAATATAGCTCAGGGGGTTGGTACTGTTGTTCAACCAGCAGGAACAGTTGACGCCCACCGTGGGGCCAGGTAAAACTTCCCCAGGCCTCAGTTTTTTCTTAACCAAACACTCAAACAAGCCGAATCATCCAACTCGTAATGGCCGGATCCCGAAACAACAACGCCGATCCGGATGCCGTTACCGCCATGCAGCTCCAGCTAGAGGAACTGCGCCAACAGAATGAGGCACTCCA